>VXAU01004326.1:263828-314918 GCA_013399695.1 Formicarius rufipectus | reverse complement strand
CCTAGGATGAGAATGTTAGTGAGAACTAATATCTCGTTTCTTTAATTCACTTGGATGTAAACTGCTTTGGAAAAAGGAGGATGGCAACGACCTGCAATTTCTAAAGAAAAATGTGAAAGAAAAGTATTTTTAACAAGAATTGAAGGTCTAAAAATAGCTTAGATAAAGTATGTCATTCTGCTCTATTTCAGTCACATTGGTTTGTTTCATAGATTTGTTTTTAGTCTCAGTTCCTTCAGGCAGAGTAATTTAAGAAACATGAGATCATTGCATCTCTGAAGGTAGTGTACCACGAGCCTTGCAGAGCCTTGGAAACTCAGTTACCATAACGCCTGTGTCACCCAAGGGAAATCTTTGGGTGGCTGAAAATGGCCTGTGATGTGGAATGCTATTCTTAATTCTTTTAAGAAGTTAAAATGGAGGTGAAAGGAGGTACTGACACAAGACAGTAGTGTAAACCTGCCAAAGAATGGTTAGAACAGCCCTACTCTTGGGGGGGAAAAGAATAAAGCTAGAGTAGCGACAAAAATCTTTGCATTTGCTTTCATAGATTACAGTCACAAAATGATAAACCAGCTCAGGCTGGAAAGAATCTTGAAAGATTATCTGGTTCAAACTTTCTTGGGAATGTGCGCCTAGATGAAATTATCTAGAGTCCAATCTGATCTCATTTTGAAAACCTCCAGTGATGGGATCTTAACCACAGCACTAGGAAGGCTGTTGCAGTGAATGATAGTCCTCACTAAGAAAAAAATAAAAATCTTATGCTGAGATGAAACCACTCCCAGGGCAGCTTGTACCCTTTTCACCTTCTCCAGGTGGTTTCTTTTGAAGAGAGAGCCCCCCCGCTCCTCTTTGTAGCTACGTGTTCAGTACTGGAATACTGTTGTGAGGTTCTCTCTGAGCCTTCTCTAAGGAGAAAAGGTTTAATTCCTTCTGTCTTTTCTCAAAGAGCATGTTCTGTAACCCTTTGATCACTTTTGTGGCCCTCCTTTGGACCATTTCTTGTCTGTCTGCATCTTTCTTGAATTGTGGGGACAGGAGCGGGGCACGGTATTCCAGGTGTGGCCTGAGAAATGCTGCGTGGAGTGAGATGGTCACATCCCTATCTCTGCTAGTAATGCCTGTGTGTATGCAGCCCAGGATTTGATTTACCTGCGGTGCTGCAGTAGCACGCTCCTGACTCAAGTTCACCTTGTTCACCAAGACCCTCAGGTCCCTTTGAGCACAGCTCCTCCACAGCCGTACAGATCCCATCCTGTGCTGGGCTCTTCAGTTATGTTATCCCAGGTGTAGGACCTTTCACTTGTCTGTTAAATGTCATATGTTCCTGCTACTCTCCTCTTTCAGCCTGTCCAGGTCTCTCTAGGATGGGTCTCTCTTCTGGTGTGTCACCAGCAAAAGTGGTGAGCGTACTGTCAATCTCATCATCCCAAGGAGTTATGAAGATGTGGAAGAGCATGGGACCCTGTAGTTATCCCTGAAGGATGACTTGTGACAGGCAGCCAGCCTCAGTAAAAACCCATGATCACCATCCTCTGAGTCTGACCTGTGAGCCTGTTCCCTACCCATCTTGCAGACAGCCCATCCAGTCTGTATCTTCCCAGTTTGTCCAAGGAGAAGGCTGTGTGAAACAGTGTTGAATGCTTTACTGAAGTCCAGATAAAGAACATGTTGTTCTCTCTGTGTTAACAGAAGAGGTTATTTTGTTGTAGGAGCTTGTCAGGTTGGTTGGCATGATATGCCCTTGGTAAATCCATGGTAGCTTTTCCCAATCACTTGCTTCACTTGGTTCATTACATCTAGGTGTTTTGTGACCAAGCTGAAAGCCCTCGGGTTGCATGATGGTTCCACTAAAAGAGGGGATTTAGAAAAGTTACCTTGGAAATTAAGCTGTGAAAGTTAAAATGGTTCAGGGTTGGTAAGGCTCTTTAACCTTTCATACAGTTCTTTTTCTCTTGTTGAAAGCTCCTTTATAAAAATAAAAGAAGCTTTCCAGGACATGCTTGGTACATAAAATGAACTGGCTTGCCATGGAGTAATGCTGCATGGTACCTACTGAGCAGAGAATAATTGTTTATCTGTATCATAGATAAAAATACCTAGATGTTAAAAGCAGAATATATTACATCTGTTCAGTAAAGAATCAATAATGATAGATTAAAAAAAATAATCAAAGTGATCACAAAAACATAATTCTTGTTTATTATAAAAAGCATTTGTTCTGGCACACAAGGTAATTCGGCATTCAACTTAAAGGATGTCTAGGAGAAGCACCTGCATGAGAAATAGCAGGATTTTTAAAAAATCTCTTAAGCCAAAGAGAAGCTACTCAAAAGATGAAAGCGTGAACCAAAGTAACTGTCCACAGTGGATAGAAGATTTTCTTCCTTTTTGTGTTTTCATCTTGGAGGAATGAAATTCTTCTAACTGTGCTTTAGTATAAATAGAGTGGTATGTATACTGGTTTATTAGCTGTTGTATCTCTATTTTTGTTCTTTAGTCTGTCCCAGGGAGTTAGCGGAAATACTTTTTAGTGGCTAGGTGAAGGACAAAATGAACACAAACTATTTTTCTTTTATTTTGAGCAAGCTTCTTTCCTTGGCAAACTTAACAAGATTCCATATGGGAGTGAAACAAACCTCACTGTTTTCCGTTTGGTTGAGATCTAATTCTTGTAGGGTTATCAGTAGCTTTTTTGAATGTAAGCCTTGTGCAGACAAGTTTGCTTTTCAGGCAGAGGAAAACTGCCGAGCCCATTTCCAAATATCAGATGAACTCAAGAAGTTGAATAGTTTACTTTAACTTCTAAAGTGAACCAGTTTCATGTGACCTAGGCACATGGTTATGAGGTCTATGCAGTTGGGTTTGTTGAAAATTGGTCTGGTATCATAAGACTTCGTTGTCTGTTTTGGGGAGGGAATTCTCCCTGCAGACATTTTCCACATGGTTTTATGTTCCACTGGAATTTTTTTTTTTCAATAGGGGTTTGATGAAGATGCCACTAAAAAGGTACACAGTCGAAAATGTGACACTGATAACATTTTGGATTTTGTTACCACCACTTAGAATATTTTCTCAGCTTTGTGTTTATTTAATTTAGGTAAGCTAGAGAAATTCTTTGTTCTTTTTTGCCAGTAACTGGGCAAAATGTTTAGTATTCTTCTGCCCCTATTCTCAAAGACTTTCTCCAGTGAGAAACTACATTAGAGCCTAGGAAGTGAAGCAACTGGGACTTGGAGATAAGTCCCAGAATGGGTTGAGTCCTGCAGTCTAATACCTGGGATGTATTAGTTTTAGAAGTTTGCTGAAGAATTGTTCCTGAAGAAATCAATTACAGGATATTGTCAGTCTTTGAACTGTGAAAAGCATTTAGGGGAGAAGACAGCACTATACGTGATGCCGCTTCACTGTAAACCTGCCACAGAAAGTCTAACTAATTTCCTAATGACTTTGAAGAAGTTTTTGTAGCAACCTCTTTTCCTGGGAATAATGGTTAGGATCCTCAGAGGAGAACAAGTTGAATGTCTTAAAAATTACATTTAAAACCTTTTCAGTAGCATTAAGAAAAGTCTTCAGCTATTTACTTGATGTATTGTTTAATTTCCAGTTATTGTAATGTTTTATGCTGTATGACTAATATTCTAGCTATAAAAATAGGAAAAAACAAGCTTGTTAGGAACTGTGTATTTTCTAGAGCTTAAAATGTGTGACCCTTGTTTTCCCTACAAGCTTCTGAAAAGGTCGGCAGTGACTCCTCTTTCTCTTACAGAATTAATAATGTTCCTGCAACTTCAAGTAAGGTGCAAAATTATGTGAAGTAGGATGATACATGAGATCAGATTTTAGTTTTCCTCCCTGCTTTTTTCCAAAAAGCAGGTGTTTTAGTGTATGTAATTTTTTTTTGGTGTAGTTAATACCAGACTTGCACATCTTGATGTTCTGTTGGTGATAACTGCCTGGTTCCTTGAAAAGGTGAAGTGTGTGAAACTAAAACATTTTGTATGCTACAGAGATTAAGTAGTGGTTCTGTTTTTTCAGTCTTACTGTGATTTTTATTGACCTTCATTTGATGAATTTGCCCCTGCTTGAATATGAGTAGTGATTTTGCATTTCCATTCAATATTGTTTTCCATAGTCCTTGTTGTGGCATGTTTCCTTTAGATCCTGTAAACAAAGTAAATAATAATGGATTATTACTATCTTCACAGTTTTTTGGTGTGTGTTGAGGTCCTGCACCACTGAGTTACATTTTGAGAAAATACCTGATATCACTATAAGATTACTACTGTTGTGATTGTTGAGGGCTTTGCCTTTTTAATGGTACTCCTGTATTTACTCTTCTAAGTCATTCTCTTTCTCTCATCATGTGTATGTGCTCTTCCAAATTAACTCAAGGGTACTTATGAGAACTTAATTAGGAGATGAATAAACTCTGAAGCATAGAGCGCAGAATTATCTGGTAGCTTGTAACACTGCAACACATGTGCCCAGGACTGGAAGAGCAGCCCTTCCTGGCGAGCACTTCACAGGTAGGAGTGCCAGAGCCTTGTGACTGGACTAGGGTTGCTGCATTTCCTTGTCACTGGATGGTCCCCAGGTCTCCTGTTTCCTACACCCCTTGGTCTCTGTTGCCCATCCACAGACACAAAGGCGTTATGGGGTAGGCAGGCACGAACACTTTTCTCACTCATGCCCGGCTGTTCAGACTCTTCTCTTGCCAAAGCACATCCTAACCTGGAGCTCAGGTGTTTTAGAAACAGAGAACAGACAAGAAATTAGCATCTAGTCTGAAGCAGTTTGTCTAGCTTTGTGCAGTAATTGAGTGAGGTATTAGTAAAGGACAATTTGTTTCATTTTCTGTGTCTGGTTCCCATGGCTGTCTCTCCTTTCGTTCTAAAATGCAGTGCAGGAAGTTAGGTTCAGCAAAGTGAATCCCTGTCCCTTTGTTCTTGTGTCTGTGCTCCTTCAGGCACGTGTTACCTTCCAAAACAGTCAATCCAATCTTCACTGGAGTCAGAGAAATACAGGTGCAGAGACAGCCATGACATAGAAATGGTTGTAGGGCAAGTGTGTATGAATTTGTAATTTGACACACATACAAGGTTCATTGAGTGATTTGCAGAACAATGACTTCTGCTTCAAAGAGGCATGATACAACACTTAGTTAAATTAATTGGGTTCACCAATTCTGTCTGTGTTTATCCTTTACTGGCCTTTGGACTAACAAAGGAGTTCCTGGATCCTATTTTTTCTGTAGTTCTTTTTAAGACTAAAATCGTATCATGTACCTAGGAGAGTAGTTTTTGTTGTTGCTTGTTGTTTTTAAATCTTTTGTTTATAATAAACTCTTTAATAATCTGAAAGATGGCAACTATTATTTGGATATTGCATATTTGTGAAGTGAAAACAGGAGCACTGTTATTCTTAGCTTGGGATTTTTCTGATGAGCCAGTGAAATAGAGGATGAGAAGAACCAGATCTATATAAAAAGTGGATCAGTGTGGGGAATGTGCAAGGGGAGGAGAGCTGAGAGGACACCTGGTGAAATAGCATGGTTCTCAAGAGAATGATCACAGGTGCCTGCTGTTAAGGTTTTTTCCACCCAAGTCCTTGGGAGCTGGCAGAGCAGCTGTTTGGCAGTCTGGGAGGCATGAGGCTGGGTGGAAGTTCTGTACAGAAATAGAAAGGTGTAGTTGATCCTTCTCGCTTTGGTGACATGCTCTGTGAAACTGCTCTCCAGCAGAAGTTCTAAAAGAGGATAAATACATCATGTGTCACTGAAAGTGACAGTATGCTTTTAGAATGAGCTACAGAAGTTGTTATCTGAGGAAGAGAAAGTTGCCAAGGTACCTGGGCTTTCTAGTACAGTCAGTTTATGTATCAAATATTATGTGCTGTTACCAGTGGAGAAGAGTCAGCAGAGCCCAGGCTGGTGTTGACTGAAATGAGTTGTCACAGTGTCATTCAGGGTAGAGAAGGGAGCCCACAAGGACTCTGGTTCAGACTCTTTCTCAAACCACAGTTAAGTACTGAATTTGAGATGCTCTAAGCATTGCTCTAATGTAGGTCTTTGGGCAACTTGTTTCTGTGCTTGGCCACCCTTATAATGATTTTTGTTTGTTTTAGTGTGACTGTAAGAAATAACACTGTGAAATGTACACCCAGAGGTGCTGCAGTAGCAGACAGTCCAGAGCAATAGCAGAGGGGCATATACAGCTCCTCTCGCACCAACTGTGCAGCACTAGGGGCCAGTTGACACTGTAAATTGCAAGAACCCTGCTGAGATCATGTTACAGAGAAGTGTTACAAAATAAATGTCACTGTCTGTATAACTCTGAAGTAAAAACCTTGCCTCTATGAGCACAGAGTTTATGTGCATAAAGACTTTAAGGTATCAGTGTCCTAGTAGGAAAAACTCAAAAAATCTGTGTGATTGACAGGGGTGTCAGCACCTGACTCAGCTTCTGGGCTGTGGTTCCTTGGTGTCTGGAGAGGTGCAGAGTGAGCCAGGGCACCTTCAGTGCTGTGTGCTGATTTGGGACAGAAACCTACATCTGGAAAAGTAGTAACATCTGCTGTGAGTTTTTTGCTAAATATAATTTTCAGAGGAAAAAAAATTAATTTAAATATGCATCTCAAAGGCTTGTGTAGAGAATCACAGATGGCTAGTGTCTTCAGGAAAGAAGTGTATTGACTTTGGTTTCTGTGCATTCATCTCTTAGCTGATTTCTTTATTTAAAAAAAGGCCTTAGTATGCAACCAGTTGTTGTAAGTACTGTTTGAAATGTTGGTGTCATCACTATATTTGCATATCATCTTTATTTATACTTTGTGGTTGCTGACAGCTTCAGTTTTTCTTGGGATAACTCCACTGGGTTAACTAAAGCATCTTCATCTAGCAAAGCTTTTCTTCTGATCAGCTACAGATAGCACAGGGCAGGCAGAGGAACAAGTCCCTGTTAATGTTCTTTCCGTTCTTCTTGCTATTTCATTTTCTCTTGCTAAACAATGCTGTCTTTTAACTTTTCTTTTTTCCTCATCAGAGGACTTACAAAAGATAGTGAGTTTCACAGGTTGTTGTTTTTTTTTTTTTTTTTTTTTTTTTTTTTAAAGATACAGCAACCTTTCCTAGTCTGAGACAGCATAGAAACAGCTCTTGATTTAGAGAGCTCTTTATTCTCAGTTTGTATTAACTCAACTCTAGCCTCCTTTCTGATAGGCTAACAAGGTTATATGTTGTGGTGTGCTCATTGTAAAGCATACTTTTCAGTTGCTTCAGTCATTCTTGTGGTGTTCTTCTGAACCCTTTTCAGTATGCTGGTACCCAAATTGGACATTATTTTCTCATACTGTCTTGGGGGAGCTGCCACAGCAGAGATCATGTAGACTCTTTATTATTCCAGATTATATGCAATTTAAATTTTTAGATTAAAGTTTAATAATTTCCCTGAATGTTTTCCAATGAGATTTCCTTAGTTTGTTAACTCTGGAAAATTCTTACCAAGTTTTTAATCTAGCAAAAATTATTTGAAACTGGGTTGACATAAGGTTTTGCCTTAAATCCATGCTGTATTAACTATATTCTCCTTGGGTATCCTTTTAAAAGCTTATCGGTGCTAGTTGCATTAGATACTCATTTTATTATATTAATTCTGTGTTTTCAAAGTTAAAAAGGCACCTAAATGTAGAAAAGTACTACTTCTAGATTTGTATTCTGTGTTATTATGGTAGGTCCATGACTTATTAGAGAATCTGTGTTACTAGTGTTGGTTTCTGTAGAAACCATCTTCCTCACCATGTTTTTAGCCTAAGGAGTAGTAGGTTTGTTATTTGGCCTCTGGAATACTTTGTAACTTGAAATTTTGTTTGTAACAGAAGGGCATGTGGGCATGTTGATGAGGAATCTGTTTGTAGATGTCATGCTTGACTGAGCACATAATTATTTTAAATTAAAGAAAATTGGTTGGTTTTAAGGGGTAGTGAAAGTCTTTTATTTTCCAAGTTGAATTCTAGTACAATTCCTTAATGCCTTTTGCATTAGTATTTTTCTTAGGTTTTAAATCATACAAGTTATATTTTCCATGTTAAATTCTAGTACAAATTCCTTTAATAACTTGCAATTTTTTTGTTAGCTTTTAAATGCTATAATTGCTGAATCAGCCCTTTTTTTTTTTTTTAATTTTTTTTTGCTTTTTACAAACAGCCTTTAGGGTTCTCAGAATACAAGTAATTTTCCTTAAATGCTCCCACTTTCAGTACCTAAAGGTGCTGTAACTTTTAAGAAGAGTAATGATTAAATTTCCCTGTTCAGTGTCCTTTTTGTTGTGTGTAATAACCATGAGATACACTGAATTCTTCCTTTGTAAGCAGTGAGGGTAAGTTGATTCAGAGTTGTCAATTAGAGGGGAAAAAACTAGGGATGTTTTGACAAAGTTCCTTACCTCTTGTGCACAGCTGATCCTTCGTAATTAGCCTTGTAGGCATTGACTTCACTTTCAAAACATGAATCTTTTTCAGAAAATTTATACTGAAAAATATGCGATTCCAGTTGTTCTTCTGCATTATGCAGCCTCTCAGTATAGGTTTTTGTGCAAAAGAGTAATTTCTTCTTCCCAAGTTTTGTGAATGCCTTTAATTGCATTATCCCTTCTTGGGAAGTATAACTGAGTTCCATGTTGATAGAATGCAGTTGGGTGGAATTTTGCTTGCAGTAGCTTCTGCTTTTTGCCTTCCTGCTTTGGCTTATACTATGAAATGCATCTCAAAGAGTATGACATGGATTTCAGAGTGACGTAGTCCATTCAGGAGTGTTTTGCATTTGCTGTGAGACAGGTGATGGAGGCGTGCAGTCAGAATCCAGACAGATGGTCGCTGAGAGGCAGACTGATGTTGCTGCTTCTTGGGTTTTAGGAAGCGGGGTGAGGGTGTGGGGGACAAGTCCCAGAGAGGAATCAAGTTTCAGGAGTTTGGTGTGCTGCTTTGGTTAGCACATTGTCTGCTCTCCAGCTGGAATTGGGTTCTGGCTTAATTGGTGAGGCATTACTTGCCTTTATGTCTTGAGGGCATCTGCTGCCTCTTCCTCCATGTGGATCAGTAACCTGAAGGGCCTAAATATCTTCTTCAGAAAGCTTAAAGAACTATGCTAAGTGTTCAGTGGAGACAACTGATCCCATCCACAGATATGTAGAAAATTCATCTTTTCTTGATGTAAGTATCTTTTGTTACCTACTTAGGGGAAAGTGAGTAGAATAGAAAACATCTATTGACTGTTCTTTAGGTTAATGTTTTCATTTGATGTCCTGACCTTTTGGGTTTAATTCCCTTTTGCATTAATGATGTTCAGGGAAAATGTACTGAATGTACGGAGTAACTAAATTTGGTTGCCATTTCTATCATTTTACCATATTAAAAGTCCATTTCCGTTCTCTTCATCATCAGGTATCGAATGTCTTTTGGCAGTTTCAGCAGTGAGTAAATACTTTCTGAATTCTCAGAGGGTAAAATTCTACCTTGCTGAGATAAGTGTGAGTTTTATATTAAGTGCTTCACCTCTGAGCAGCATGCATCATCGTCGTAGCTTGGCCATATATAGCACATGGAGGCAGCAGGCATGGTTACCTCTGTTCTACTGCAACTCAAACAGGAGGCGCTTTTGCTGAAGGTCACGCTGCAAGCTGTTGGGCAAGAGAGAAAACAGCCCACAAGCTTTCTGTTCAGCCACATTGTCTAATTTGGTGGAGAGCAGTTTCATAGCAAGTGGCAGATAAGCTGTTTGACAAGATGTAGATAAATGTTCTCCTGTACTGTTAGACTTCCGAGTGCTAAGGTGTCAATATGAATCCAGCAAGACCAAAAAGCAGTAGAAAGCGTCCTTGAACATGAAGTTGTAAAAATGTAAAGGCTTTATTTCTGATATTTGATCTGAGGAATGACTGATAAGTTGATATTTTTTAGATATCCTGTTCATTTAGATTACCTACAATCATCTTGGCATTAACTTGGAACTGTTATAGATCTGGCTAGATTTGATCATGATTCTTTTGTACTTGGTAATAGATCTGAAGCCCCTTTGTGATGCAGAAAAATTTCTAATTAAAATAACAATATACACAGGTATTCTTCCAGACTTGCTTTTTGAAGAATCTTTTAAGCAGGGGCAAGCCCAAGCATGAGGGAATGATACTGGTGACTGTTACATCTTGATTTCAAGTCTGTTTTGAAGAACTGAAAGATGTGATTGGCACTGCAGGTAATATACTGAGCTGTAATTCACTTTGTTGTATTTAAATAATTGTTTCTGCTGTTTAAAATGAGTTGTTCTCTTCATTAATCTACATGGATTGACAGTGATGTCATGACTGTAAATGTAAGTTATGCATCACATTTATTATTAGGGACTTTGTCACTTTTATTGTGACAGTGGACATGAGGAGGAAGAATGAAGAGGTCAGGATAAAAGACATAATGAAGTCCTCAAAGACTGCTTGTACATGGTTTGCTAGTGCTTTTCAACCAAACACCCCATTGGCCATATAATGATTTATTATGATTTTTCTTTTCTCTTGTCAAATTCATTCCCTCTGAACTGTTATATAATATATAATATATAATGAACTGGGTAAATATTAATTGCTGTGATGACAGTAAATTCTTTGAGTATTAACTGTTTATTCAGGTAAATGATTTATGAACTTTTAGAACAAATTAAATGAGTTCTTTGATATAGGTGGGAATTGGTCTTTGTGAATGCAATAAAAAATACGAAGTCAGTGTCAAATACCCCAAATGAAGTGGAATGTTCTATTAGTACTCATTATTTACTGTATCTGGGACGAGATGTACCATGAAGCTTATGCCACAGAAAGTCACTCCAAGTGACCATAGTTGTCAGCTCTTTTGGAGTTGATTAGCTCACACCAGGAGGGGATAGTGGAAGGGATTCAGGGTTCTCTGAGGGTGTATATTCAATATAGTTGCTCAAGGAAAAAGGTAAGTATGGAAATCAGGCACTTTGTAAGGATGTCATGTAATTACAAAGTGTAAACAGGCTAAGTGTAAGCAGAGCTTTATGTAAGACATGGAAAGTAATTACTTTGTTCTGTTCAGCTTTGGTTAGATGTTGTAGAAAAGATGCAGACCAATTTCAATCCAGAAGGAAAGAAGAAAATCAAGCTGGGATTTGAGAAACATTGCCTTATATTGGAGATCATAATAGGGGATTAGTGTTGTTAAGCCTAGAGAGGAGAAGGCTGAGGAGGAACATAAGTTCTCAACTGTATAAAAATACCGTTGTGTGATGGATGTGTATTTTGTATTTCCTGTGAACATCCAGTTCCATATGGCTAGCATAAATGATTTCTTCAGCTGTTCTGTATTTCAAAGATGCATCTTGTTACAGAGGAGAGCCTCCCCTGGTGGAGTGTAGACAGGAAGGAGATTACCGTCATGGAAATGGGACCTATTTCATGTGCCATGTTTCAGGCAGAAACTGTAGACATCTGCCTTTCTGTGAGGCCTCTTTGAGGTCATGGGAGTGTGGGAGAAGTTTCTTCCCGTGGTGCTCATGCACTGGCCTTTCAGTCTCACCTGTACAGTCAACAACTCTCTCTGTCCAGTTGCCTCCTGTGTGGGATTATGCAGCAGGAGGGAAATGGGAGTCTTGGATTATTTGAAGTGGAAAGCTGTACCTTGTCCTGACAGGTCCTGGTTTCAAACCTCAGCCCCGTCTCAGTAACTTGCTTTGGTGGAGCACAGGCAGCCGTATGGCAGGGCAGAGATTGTGGAGGAGGATAACTTGTATGCAGGAGCAGAGCAGGTGCAGGAAAGTAGGTAGCACAAGATACAGGATAACAGGATGGAGGACTGAGAAAAGATCCTGAATTGCAAAAATGGGGAAAATTGAAATATGATAGAAGTAACAGAAATAAAGTATTGATGTACTGGTTGGAAATTACTTAAAAGGGAAGGTGAGAGAGGAAGTGACAAATGCAGCTCTGATAGAAGGAGCAAAGATGAAGGAACAGGGCTACCTAGAGAAGGAGACTGGGATGTCTGAGGGACCTGACAACTGAAAACTGTTGTCTGCTGGCTGGTGAGAGTGGGAGTAGTTATGGAGTTTATTACTACTGCAGTGAAATCCGGGCAATTCTAGAGCTTGGATACACATTCTCTCACAGAATTTTTTTATACGTTAATATTTTCTGAGATTGGATCAGGAGATTAATCCTCTTGTTGGCAGGTCTATAAAAATGTGTGCTCTCTACTTCAGTTTCTACTTTGGTATTGTTCACTCAGATTACCTGGAATTACTTTGAGCTCTCTTCTAATATGCAGTGTTTGAGGTGGGTGAAATAGTTTGGGGAAGGGAGACTACAAAAACCGGGTCTGTAACAGTCATTAGAAATTAAGTATCTCTCTTTATCTGCTGTCTCCTTTTAAGAGAAAAATACACCACCATTCATCCAACAACAAATACTTAAAAGAGAAATATTTACAGAATGGAAATTTTCTGAGCAGAATAAAGAGCAAAGAGCACAAGAAAGTTTAGAAGGCACTTCATGAATGATGTGGAAGTTTCTTAGCAACTTTTGGCATTGTTTTGTAACTAATTAAAACTGTGTTTATCTCATGGACAAAAGAGATCTCAAGAGGTTAGTGTTCTGTCCTGTCAGAAGACATAGTGTTTTGCAAAAACTACTTGCCAAAAATTTTCATGAGAAAAATACCATGCTCTCCCCAGCCTTGGTTTCTGAAAATGAATTAATTTACATCAAGGTCCCTGGAAAACTCAGATTGAGGGAAGGACTGTTTGTTATAGTAACTGCTAGTCTTGGCTGTGTACAACTCAACTGCCACAGCTGAGCAATTGCAGAGGGTCACTACGATGGGAAGCACTGAGTATCCCTGGATGATGCAGAAGGCCCATGATTCTTACTGAAGTAGCTTTCTTGTTGGATGTAGATGTGAGTTTGGTTAGATGAGACTTCAGTGTTCTGAAATTCTGTCTATTTTTGCCAGTTATGAAGTGGAATTGCCCTTTGATTTCAGTATAAATATTAAAGTCTATTTTCTTGTGCAAACCACAGATCCTCTTCTACCTCTTAAAATTACAGGATGACCTGTTTCGCATGAGGCATCCAGAGTAGGAAAAAAATCTTTTTCAGATTAAGAAGTCTATAACACAATTTTGATATCCATTTCAACAATAAACTTTCTCTTTCCTGAAGTGGTTTGGGTTTTTTTGTAGATTTGATTTTTTTTGTTTGATTTGAGGGGTAAAAAGAAGTTTAACTGTCAACAGTACTGTGCGAGTTCTATTGAATTGTCTCTTTGGAGTGCCCACTGCATTGACTAATTGCATTGTATAGGCTGCCTACACCACAGAGCAAGGAACACCTGACGATACAGTTTGTGGGAGTTCAGTAAACAGTTGCTCAGTTTAGAGAGGAGACAAAGTGAAGGTACGTCATGAGGTCATTTTTGTGTTTCCCTTTCTGGTTATGTATGATTTATTCCCCATTTAGTTCAATGGAAGCAGAAGCTACTTACGGTTAGACAGTCTCATCTGCTGTTACTGGTGGTAATACTGCTGTCCTCTCTCCTGAAAGGATTGCACTTTCAAGATCTTCTCTGCTGTTCTGCTGACTTTGCTTATGGGTGAACAAAAGATTAATGAAAAGCCTAGGAAGTGTAAATTGCATATAAATAGCAGTAGATAACTTACCTTCAGATTAACATTTATCACCTCTTTTGGAAATGGGTATAGAACAGAACTGGTAACTTCTTTCTTTTTTGCCTCTGCAAATCTTAACAAAAAATAAAACCCCAAAAACCCATGTGGTTGAAACTTCCATCAGTTTCAGTGTAAATGTTTTTTTGATAATGTCTGGGAAGCATATTTCTGGCCAGGTATGAATCATTCCAGCTTTCATATGATCTCTTACTTAAATCATTGCAGGAGTTCTGTATTTTTATGTGAATGTTTTAAATGATTGACATTGTTTACCTGAGATTCGTTGCCATTTAGGGATGAAAGCATTCCACTTCATTTGAGTCTGTAAGATGTTTTGACTAACATTCACATTGTGTCTTATTTTCCTGTACCTAGTTGGTGTACTGAAATATACAGACAAGGTGTGTAAAACTGAAAGAACCACCCTTAAAATAATTAAGAATTAATTGAGATGTTCACAATCATAGAATCATTAGGTTGGAAAAGACATTTAAGACCATTGAGTATCATTAATTCAGCACTGCCAAGTCCACCACTAAACTGTGTACCCAAGTGCCACATCTAATGCCTTTTAAATATCCTTAGGCTCAACCACTTCCCCAGACACCCTGTTCCAGTGTTTGTCACACCTTTTGGGAGAAGAAATTTTTCCTACTATCCAATCTAAACTGCCTCTGGTGCAACTTGAGGCTATTTCCTCTTAGGGAATTTTACAGGTTTTGCGTATTAACCCACGCTACTGTTACTTTATTTTTCAAGTTTACTCCATCTCATCAGAAATACTGCAGGTTCATGAGACACACAGTATTGTGTGTGTTCCTTGAGTCTCCTGTTGTGCCCTTGGCCTCTAGTGTGCAATCTTTTGTCATCTGTTAATTATGAATTTACCCCAGTACAAACGCAGGACACTACTACAAGTAACTTGTATGTTGTAATTTAAGAAATAGTGAAAAGTAACTCTATTTGAAATGCAGTTGCATTTTTGTTGTCACTGTTTTTTTTCCTGTAGGGTGCACGTAGGGCTGTGCCTAAACACTGAAGCAGTAGTAGTTCTTAGGGAGGTACAAATATCTCGCTAATAAATGTGCAGTTGCAAAAGTTCAAACTCATTTAAGAAAAGCCATGGACCCAATATTAGAAAAATAAGTGGAGAGCATTGACTGATAACTGGGATGCATCTGCTTCCAAATTTCAGGCTTACTCTTGTAACGGGCAACACTTAAAATGAGTATAATAGTACTAAATTGGAGGAAGATAATGCTTCTGTCTTTGTTCTTTTATATTTTGCTTTTGCAGCACTTTATATATAGCCATCTTGTCCTTTTATACTTAACCAATTTGTCTGTAATTGTGTGTGAGATACTGTTTTTTTTTTTTTCTTCTTGTGGAAAAGCAGGACATAATGTTTTAGGGGGAGAGAGGAAATACATAGTTTTTTGAAACCACCATAAGTCATCAGGGGACTTGGGATGCTTGATACCCTGAAGTTGTTTATGGATTGTTATCTTTTGAAATTGAAAGGTTTAGCAGACAGACTATGGTGGTCTAAAGCATTCTATTTGCTTAAGTACAGAACAGGCAAAGGAGAATGTGGCTATTTAGAAGTCTTAAGTTCTGTGGAGCTACTAAATACTGCATAGCTGAAATCCCTTTTTCCTTGCTTGTACTGCCAAGTTCATGTACATCGAAAAGCTGCAGGACAGAAGTCTGCAGGTAACATGAACTGAATCATCAGCTGAAGCAGTTCAGATAAAACTGATTTGGATTTTATCTGTAGGAACAGCTGTTTGCTTGAGCAGAGTGGATTGAAACCTGCACAAGTATTGAACGGACTTGTTAAAATATATTTTTGCAGTCATAAATATTTCTATTTGTCATATATTAGCGAAGGAAGAGAAATCCTCTTAGTGATGAAATTGTAAGTTAGTGTTAGTAATAATAAATAAATGAATAAGTCCTTTTACTTTCTGAAGGTTCTAGTCAGTACAGGATACCAGGGGTGTATGCAATTTTACAGATTCAACATCTGTTTCCACCCTTTTAAGCTGCACTCACCTTTTTGAGTGAAAAGAACAATCACAGAATCACAGAGTGGTGGGGGTTGGAAGGGACCTGTGGAGATAGAATAGTGCGACCTCCCTACTGAAGCAGGTTCAAGTACAGCAGGTCATACACAATGGAGTCCAGGCAAGTTTTGAGTATCTCCAGCGAATCCACAGCCTCTCTGGAGAGCCTCATTGCTTCATACTTCCATGAGCTAAAAGACTTCCTTAAGTTGTCACCAGTGCACACATATCAGGGAAAGTTGAAATATTAAACTGCTGGAACAGATTTGGCAGACATCATAGCCTTTTTTCTGGTAAGAGGCTTTTTTGACTTAAACAGAATAGGACAGGATACAAACAGAAAAGTTTGGGAGCTGTCTCTTTAATATGAGCAAATCTGTAACTTAATATATGTTTTCTAGCAACATAAGTTGTTATGATGGTAAACATTTTTCCTGAAATTTTAATTGCATATTCATCAAATAACTGATTTGATGAGGACCATAAGAATAAGCTTAATTATAAGCTTGTGAATAGACACACTATCAGTTTTAAGGTTGTGTATTTGTTTTGCTAAGAAGTTTTGTTGATTCTTGAGTCACAGAACATACTTTCCTATTGTACTTCATTGTTTTTTCTTCTGTGGAGAAAAATTTGTTGAAATGAATCTATTTTTTGTGTGGAACTAATTTGGTGTGGATTCTACTCATTTACCAGTGTTTTTGTAACAGTGGTGTCACAGAGTTGGTGAGGAGTGCAGAGGGGACAGGTGCCATGACCCTGAGCAAAGAGGACATTTAAAAAAGCTGAACGTGCTGATCTGACACCTCACTTTTAGCATTAGAGGCAATTTAGGAAGATCTTTTAAACAAATCTATTGTGGGATAGATTTTCACTCGCAAACAATTTGCCTCTAAAAATCTCAACAGATTTCTTGGTGTGGTTTTCTTTTTTTTTCTTTTCTTTTTTTTTTTTTCTTTTTAACAACCTAACTTTAGTGTGAGGACATGAGGCACTGCTTCCGATAAGCTCAAAGCTCACAGGAACAGCAGTAGAACTAGGTAGTCTGAAGCCAGTTTATATCTCTACTGTTTTCAGCTGGAGAACAAAAATGTTTGGTAAAGTGAATATATCTTTGGAGTTGAAGTACGAATTTAGTTCTGAATTATTCTTTGCTACAGAGAGACTTGGTTTTTTGATGTTCCTAAGGAACCTCTTCAGAATTCTGACAGGTGACTGACAGACAGTGAAGAAGAGGCACAATGAAGTTTATGTTCCAGGGAAGCATCTGAAAGGTCAGTTAAATTGAGGATGGAAATCAACATTTTCCTGCTATTGCATTTTTAAAACATAAGGGATGCCAGCAAATAGTCTAGAGAAATGGATTGTAGATGTCTTGAGGTGACTCGTAAGTCATTATTTCTTGGTTCTTTCAAAGACACAAAGGCAGGAAAAAGAAATTATGCTTCTTTCCATGTTCTAAAATTCAGAAGATTAGACGATGCCAGGAAAATGGCATAAACAGTGATTAAAAGAAGAGCTTTTTGAGTCTCTTTCCTTTAGATAACTGGAAATATTGCTTGAGAAGTTTTGGCACGTTTGTTGTCAGAGGTGTCATTGAGATGACAAGTTTACAGGTCCTGCATGACAGGGTGGTAGGGGTTGAACCCCAACACCTAGACTGGACAGGTTGAAAGTTTCACATGTCATTCAGGACATCTCATCTCTCTCCTTACCATCCATGAAATTATTAGGGTGTCAGGTAATCCAGCATGTCATATGCAGTCATGAGGCTTTTATGTCACTTCTGCATTTGAATTGATTTTGTTATATAGGTACAATAAAATAAATGCTTTGTTATAAGGAATTCTAGTTGTAAAACTTTGACATGAAGTGTTTTGAAATCACTATAAACTTGGGCTAGTGTAAAATCTTCCTGAGGCTGAGAGAAAAATACTGTCTGTTTTCCACCTGAAGAACTCTGATTCAAGAGATTAAGCAAGCTGGCCAGTGCGAGGGTCTTGTAATAGAGGGAATTAAAATTAGGAGATAAAGGAATGAATCTCAAATTCCTCGTTGAAATCTTGCATCTGAAACAGAACATGAATTCTTTTGCAGATAATTGTTTCTGTATTCCTTCTGTAGTGTATTGTCACATTGCTATACTTCTGTTATTCAAGCTATCTTCATAGCGTTGACTGAAGAAAAATGTTTTCCATCTCTTATCTGTGCTCTCAAACTCTGCATCCATCTGTTGGGGTAACTATGCTCAAGTAGCTTTGATTGTTGTGCAGCTTCTTGTTTTGGCTATTTTTAAAGCCAGTTACCTTGTTCTTTTTGCAGGCTTCATGACTACCCAGCTTTGCACAAAAGAGGCTGTTTCTTTGTGATGCTGCCGCTGATCCCTGACAGATTGTGTATGTGTTTGTGGCCAAGTTTAGCTGAGTGAAAACCTGGCCTACTTGCTAAAGATTTTTTTTTCAGACTGTAATGAATGTGCCAAATTTGGAAGCAGAGAAGATTGCTCAGGATGCCTTATTTTCATGCCAATACTTTGAGTGCATTTGCAGATCTAGAGGGCTGGAGCATACTGAGTGGCTTTGTTGTACCTGGGTGCGCTTCTTGAACCTCACCCACTTCTTTGGGAGAGTCACTCTCATAAGGGAACTGTGAAGACTTTCCACATAACTCCTTGCACTTCAAAAATTGATAAAAGTTATTATTTACCATAGAAACATTAGATTGGAGGACACCTCCAAGACTGACTGAATACCACCATGCTCATTCAACCATATTGTGAAATGCTACATCTACTTGTTTTTCAGCATCTTCCAGGAAGATGGTGACTCTACCACATCCCTAGGGAGCCTGTTCTGATGCTTAACTACTCTTTCAGTGGTTAAACTCAATCATGCTCCCTTGCAGGGCAAAAAAAATATACACTCTATATGCTTTTGTTCATGTATGTTTGAAAAAACATTTCTTCTGCTCAGAAAAGCGTAAGTTATTTTGATTTGTCTTAAAGCAGATAAGAAACACTTCTGCTTCAGATCAGATGCCTAAAAGGCTAAAAGTAAGTCCCAAGGCCAGATCCACAATTCATGTAAGTTAGCGTAGTTCAAATGAAGTAAATTGAGTGATAATAGATTAGACTGACTGAGAATGTCTTACAATATACTCTGTGGAGATTTTACTTTTTTTTTTTAATTACATGAAATCCTTGTTTGTTTCATTACCATTCTAAGCATGGCGGGATGAATGAAGTCTTTTGAACTCCTGCAAAGGATTCTTCTGGTGTTAAAAGCTTTCTAGCTTCAGCTATGATGGGCAGTGTTATCTGAAATACCTTTTTCTGTAATGCCTAGTCACATATTAAAATTCTAACTCTGCAGTCCTCCTCTTTCAAGGAAATAGGACAGACCTACTTTTTGTTCTTCAGTGCTGCTGAAAGGCTTCTAAAGGTTCTTCGCAAGTTTTTAGGAGAATTTCAGAATTTTCAGGTACAGCCCATTCTAACTTCTTGCTAGAAAATAGGTGTTTTCATCTTTATGATGTGTGTCTAATTCATCTTGAAAGCAAAATGTAATCTGCCCGGAAACAGCATACAGCTTTTATAAACTTGGATTGCATTATGGATTTGATGTTCATTGTTGTGATTCTTAACTGCATTGTAACTTCTTTTTTTCTTTTCCAGAGTTGAGTATTTTGATGTAATAATCTTTAATTCAGGATTTTTCCTCTGTAATTATTGATTTTCTGCTTGATTTCAAGATTTTTATGTCAGCTACATAAGATGAATTGTGTCAAACTGCCCAGGAAAATAGAACAGTGCCACATCACAAAAAATAACTTACTAGAGATTTGATAGAAATATGTATGATGATAGGAATTTGACCTCAACTCATTTTATAGGTAAGTGTAGCTGGACAGATTGTATTTGCAATATTATAAGTGGCTGTAGCTGTCAGCATGTAAAATACGCTAGAGGGGATAGCTGGCTGTGCCCTAAGTTTATGGCTGCCATCTGGTACCCATTCTTCTTTGTTGGTTCTCCCTACAGCTTCATCCTGTCCCCTGCAGCATCACAGCAGCTCCTTGTTGACATGCTTTCCTGCTCCAGTACAAAGTTGCAAAAGCATGTCATTTGGCCTCATATTTATTTTGGATTTAATGGAAGAAATAAGTGTTCTAACACCGACATTTGACAGTGATACCGACTGTATCAGTGGACAAGGGAAGGACTACAGATGTCATTTGTCTGGATTGCTATAAAGACTTTGACCCAGTCCCCCATAACATCCTTTGCTCTAAATTAGCAAAAGATGGATTTGATGAGTGGACTGTTAGACTGATAAGAAAGTGGTTGGATGGTTTTATCCAGAGGGTTGTGGTCAATGGCTCAGGAGTCCCAGTGGACATCAGTGACAAGTGGTGTCCCTCAGGAGTCCATACCGGGACCAATGTTATTTAATATCTTCATTATTGATTTAGACAGAGGGATTAAATACACCCTCAGAAAATTTGAAGATGACAGCAAGCTCAGTGGTGCACTCCTGAAGGATGGGATGCCATCCGGAGGGACCTGAACAAGTTCAAGAAGTGGCATGATGGAAATCTCTTGAAGTTTAACAACACCAAATGCAAGGTGCTGCACCTGGGTCAGGGTGCCAATACAGGCTGGGGGATGAACAGATCAAGAGCAACCTAGCTGAGAAGGACTTGGGGATGCTGGTGGATGAGGGACTTCAGGATGACCTAATTGTGGCCTTTCAGTATCTGAAGAAAGTGCACAAGAAAGATGGAGAGGGACTTTTTAGCAGAGCATGTAGTGACCAGAAAAGAGGGAATGGATTTAAACTAAAAGAGTGTAGCTTTTGGTTACATATTAGGAGGAAGTTCTTTTTTTTGGGAGTGGTGAGGTCCTGCAACAGGTTGCCCAGAGGAATTGTGGATGCGGCACCCCTGGAGGCATCCAGGGCTGCACTGGATGGAGCTCTGAGTGCTGGTCTAGTAGTAGGTGTCCCTGCCCACATCAGGACAACTGGAACTAGATGATCTTTAAGGTCCCTTCCAAACCATTCTATGACATTTTGCTCAGGTAAAAGAATTACTGCATGTTAGAAATTTTGTTTTCATGCTCTTTAGATCTTTTGTGCAACGCTATCTTTGTGATTATCTTGATAGATCTTTTAGTTCTGTTAAAATACATCTCAAAAAGATGGAATGTGCCAATGTGGTCCACTTGAAAGCTGTGATTATTTTTGTCACAAGATTTGTCTGGAGGTTGGAGTAGCAGATGGGGAACTTTTCATGGTTCTCACTGCTATGCTGACTGGGTATACTGACTGGGGTTGTAGGGAATTGACCTTCAAAGAGTATGAGCTCACCGAACAGTGTCTGACAGATGTGCAAAAGATGCTGATTGATATGGAGTGCAGCACACCAGGCTACTGCTTGATTGGGAGCTGTCTGAATAACTGCTACTCCAACAGAACGTGTGCTGTACAACATGAAAAGTCAGTTTACTTTAACGGAGAAAATGTGTTTCTATAGTCCCACTGTATTAATAATAAGAGTATGATATATATGTTTATAAAAATGCTAAAAAGTATGCCTCATTTACTATTGTGTTGAGAAAACATAATTTCAAATGAAGAAAAAGACAGCAAAATATTTATTGTATACCAGTTGTCATACCATTGCATCTGTTTTTTTTTTAATTTACCTTGAAGTGTAAGGATTGTTTTGTTTTTTTTCTTTTGAGGTAGTCGGTTGGTTGGTTGTTTTTTGATTTGTGAGAGTTTCTTTTCTAAGAAAGGTTGAAGACTCTTGGTGTGTAAATAGTGTCTTTTTACTAGTAAGTCATGTTTTTCATAGTTCCAATCTTCTTGATATATTCTTAATTTGTAGAAGAGTTTGTGTATGTTGTCCATCATGCTGGTTTTGTTTGGCAGGTGAGCTGATTAAACAAAGGTGTTATCAAATAACTGTGTTGCTAAGTCCTCTTTTTCCTCATTTTTACCATTTGTGGGTGACTTTCTGATATTCTTGACATTTGTGTTGTTCATCTTCATGTAATGCCTGATACTTGGTGCCTTAGTTAACAAGATCCTTTAATGATGTGTGTTTTATTGTGGTTCATATGAGTCTTAATATTTGAATTTTCTTTATTATGGTGCTACTGCAGAGCAGTCCAGAACTTTGGCTTTTCTGCAGTTTGTTATTTCTTTCAAGAGAGTGAAGTGAGAAGGCTCTGTTGTAGTGTTGACCTCAAATCTGTACAAAAATTCAGCTTTAAAGCAATAACTGCCTTGGATAGACTGTCTACTTAGCAGTATGGGATAGACCTATCCTTTAACGCTATTAAATTTCATGAAGCTTTGTGTAGTTTAGAAAGTAGAACACTAAACTATAGTCCCCTTCTCAAAACTCCAAGGGATTTAAATGATGATTCCTCTTATTTTTGTTGTGAAACCATCAGTGTGCATTTACTTAAATAGTAAATGTTAAAAGAATACAAACCTTGCCCTTGCTGGATCTGTCATGAAAACCTTACAGTCTTTTGAAAACATTGTCCTCTCAAGCCATGTGCAGATTTACTCAGGATTTCACAGGCAACAAAGCAGTCACAGGCTGTGCAGAAATCAACTTGATTTGGGAAAGTGTTGGTCCTATAAGTCCTCTGTATGACAAAACTCAGTATCTTCAACTGCAGTTCCAGAAAGAAGGAATAGTTCTCTGACCTCATTAAACACAAGTTCCCAGTCTTAAACTATTTCTTTCTTGAATGTTCCTAGGCTGAGTTATGGCTCAGTTGTAATTTACGGTGGACACAATGTCTTATTGTCACTTTATATTAGTTTTAAAGCATTGTACTAAACTGTGTCCAGAAGTGCCACTGAATATGTATGTACTAAATAAAAAACTAATAGTAAAAGATAATCTCTCATTTTACCTCAGCTAATGGTGAGACTGATTTTAAGTAGTTTGAAAATGTTGGAAATGGCATATGATTCTATCACTTTGTTCTCTGTTAAAAATTTTAGTATCTGATATTACACACAAAATTACTGTAATCATTTTACATCATCTCCAGTTGTGACAAGGGAAAGGTCAAGTGTTGCATGAATTTGGTATTGGCTTCTTGAATCTGAGAAGCCTTTAGTTTCAGATCCAGATTTTTTTTTCCTGAAGATACTTGATTAAAATTGAACAATTAAGAAAACAGTTTCACTTTTTTTTTTTCCTCTTCACTGTAGTCGCATAGCCAACAGTAACTTGAGAATAACTTTATGGGGTTTCCCATGTTTCTCTGGGTATAGGAGTGTTTTTCTTGTAAATTGAAATCTCAGAAGCTAGGTAATTTTAGTGGTGCAGTTCAGTGTGAGAGCCAGGCAGAGAGGAAGATAGTTCAAATAGAAAATTGACTTTATATCTGGAAATGCACAGGAGGGGTCTTTGATCTCAAAATCTGGGAAGAAGAAACATCTGGTGATGATGATTGAATATAACCTCTTGGGGACAAATTCTGCAGGCGTTACAGTGTATGCCTGTCCAATGTAGTTGGACCTTTTGTTATTTCAGGTAATTCTAATTTATTATAGATGCTTCCTGAATACACATGAATTCTGAACATCAATTTTTTCTGTACTAAAGCTCTTTCCATAGTCCTCAGCAGTGGAACTGAAGGACTACTTTCTGCTGCATAATTTTAGAAATACAAGGTTTTCTTCTCTCAAGCAATTACTCATTAAATTGCACTTAATCCATATTCACTAATGTGTTGGATATCTTTGAATTACTTTCTAGCTATAAGAAATAGAAAAATATGTGGACTTTGGTTCAGAAACACGCTGCTGTTTTGAATGACCCGAAGGTGGAGCAGGGATTGCCAAAACTTAAGACTCATTTTGCCCAGTCTTTTCTTTAAGTTTTTGTTCCACTAAACCCAGAAAAATCCCCCAGAGCAGGAATTTAAAGCTTGAAGTTTAATACTTTTTTTTCAGCATGCAAATGGAGATATTACAACTGGTGTATTTTCACTGGAAAAAAAAAAAAAAAGGGGATGATTCTGGTTCTTTCAAGGAGCCTACTCAACACAATTTTTTTTTCCTCCAAACATTAAGCTCTGAAAGCACTTCAGATGGTACAGTCTTTCAGTAGACTTCAGAGCACAAAGACGAGCAGTTGTATATGCTGACTAAAACCCCTTTTTGAATGTATCTGTAAGAGATGGGGATATTGTTTTTTCTTAGTCATCTTGGAGCAGACAATAGAATATTATGGCTATTGAGAAATGCTGTGTAACAGAGCTTATGATTACATACTGTCTGTGGTGTTTTTCAGTAATGGAGAAAGAGTTTCTGACCTTTGCAATGACAAATGCATTACATTAGTACAATAATACCTAGGCCCTCTACTTCCAAAATCTGCAGATACTCCAGTGGGTGTTAAGTACAATAGAGTACTCTGTGAAAGTGAAGATGTCATTGCTGCTTCTGGCAGTCTCGTGGCTTTCTTTTAAAGCTTCTTAAAATTCATCAAATTAGAAACTGGTGAGAAATGGTACAAGTGCATCTTTTGTATGAAGAAAAAGAGGAAGTAAAATGGATATGAGAAGAGGTGCACTGCATATGAGATGCCTCAGGATGGATCATTTCAGGATGTATCACAAAGTTACAGAAGTATATAATAACATAGATCATAAAAGCAAGTGAAGAGATGTCATTTGCAGGTGCACATTCTCTGCACATCTGCAGAGAATATTAACACAAGAAATGTTTTCCAGGTCACTGCTAACCTTACCCTCATAGACACTGACCAGCCTAAACAACTGTAGGTAACTTCAAATACCAGGTTGTGTGCAGTGGCTGACAGTTGAGATAGAGGTTCTCGTAACGACACACGTGCTTGAGAAGAAGATTAGATGCAGTAGATGTTCCCTCTCTTAAATCCCAGTACAATTCTTGCTATAATGTAATGAACATGTCAAGGAAACCTACATTAGGTGACACAAAATAAATCAGAGTACAGCTGGCAAGCTTCTCACTTGCAAACTTCTAAGTTTTGATAGGTCTGATGTTGCCTTTAGTTTCTGCGAGCGAGCTGAGTGATGGAAAACATACTTTGTTGCATTTCCAGGTGACATTTCCTTCTCAAGGGCAGGTTAGGCGGTTGTCAGTATGATGTAGGCAGAGCTGATCCTTTCTTGAGGAAATGGGTGTAACCAGGAACCTTTTCCAGTTCACCTTCACTGCCAGGCACCTTTTCTGTAGTGGGAGAAGGGCTTTGGTTGTTTTGACATTTTAGTTTTTTTGTTTGTTTTGTTTTTTGTTTGTTATTTTTTTCCCTCCCCAATTTGCCGACATTTCCAGGAAATAGGAAACATCTTTTCCTATGTTTTTGCTTTTAAACAGAAGAAGGCATTTTTACACTAACCTGAGCCCCTTGGAACTTCACTAGAAGCACCTTAGTTCAGTCTTCCTTTTCCATCCAAGGTGCGGTGTTACTTTTGGAGCAGTCTCCTGTGAGTTCTAACGCTGAGAACCGTTGCAATAGTTTTGTATAACCTGATATAGTATTGGGTTGCTGTGCTAGAATGCTCTGTTTTATATACATGTTACTTGAGTATGGTAAAACTTGCATAGGCCTATTTTCTAACATCATTTAAAGAAGAAACACTCAATTGTGTGTGGATTCTGTCCTCTCCAACAGAATCAATTCTGGCTTCTTAAAAGGCCGTTAAAAAACCCACTAAGCTCTGCCTTTTTAAATGCCTGAAATGTAAATTGTATATCTTTCTTTATTTCTAAAAACATTTTGGTCACTGTTGTCTGAAGTACAGTGGCAGTTCTTAAAAATGAGTTTGGTCTGCAGCTTGCCATTTCTCCCAAAATACCTGCAAGCATATAACTGTTGCACTTCATAAGATGCATGGTTCATTTTTACTGATTCCATTAGGTCATATCAGCCTAGATTGCAAAGTACAGGATGACCTTTCTTCAAATGTATTTAGAATGGCTTCCCACTGCTTCTGTACCCTTCCTTCTTCCAAAGCTGCTGTCTTGGTCCAAGCCAGATGTGGGCTTTTATCTTATTCACTGTTACATTGAGAGTGCATAAACAATTCAAGTTAACTTTTTTTTTTTCTGACTGTTGTTGAAGTATTGCCATCAAATTAAAAAAAAAAATAAAAAAATTATCCACTCCTTGAAATACCAGTGGAATGTTTCTTATTCCTAAGTACAGCTCTGTGCTCTCTTCTCATCCACAATGGAAGGCCACAAGGTATAAAAAGGCATAAAATTTATGCTGTCAGGCTAACAGCAATCTTTGTAGCATCCCAGTAAGTCTCCTCTTTCCCTACAAACCATCCCATTTTAGGGAGAAAAATTATCATAAGGATTCTTTACTTTTGTGAGGAAAATTTCTTCTCTTATTAGAATATTGGTACAAGTAATTTTTTCCCACTACGTCAGTGTCTTTTTTATATATGCCAGAACAACTCTGTTAAGTTTCTTACTTAAAAGTGAGAAAAAGTGAGAAAATGGGGAAAAGCAATGGAAAAACAGGTATCAGCATTACTCAGCAGTAGTTCAATGATTGATTTCATGATGAGGGTTCTTTTTTTTTTTTTTTTTAAGGTTGTAATGTACCAAGTTTTGTAAATAATTATGGTTGTGTTATGGCTGTCAACACAAATGAGTAAAGTACAATTAGTAGTTAAAAATCCATTTATGCTGTTTGTTCTGGAACTTGTTCACAATAATTTAATAATTCAATGATGATCTTACTAGCATGAACTGAATTAATGGGAGTCCATTCTACTATATTTCTCCAGCGAAAGCTGGCAAGAAGGTGTGCCTGTTTCTCTGTCTTTCCTCACAATAATGCTCTTTAATATAGGAAAATACAGAAGATAGAAAACACAGTAAAAATCTCCATTTCAACAAAAATGAAAAATGACTCTGTAATATTCTTAACTAAAAGTGGCCTTTAATTATTCATCCTCTGTCTAACATGGCTGTTCTCTAATAGCTAATACTTCTACTGGTTATTCTAGCTGGGTCTGTGAGACCCCATCTTTTGTAGCCAGTAGAGTCATCAGTTATCTTCTGGTCTGACAGTGAGCAGGAGTTGGGACCCACTGTCTTCCAGGAGCATTTTCAACCCCTGAAGGGCCATGTGGCTCCACAGAGCCCACCTGTCTCCTCTACCCAGTTCCTCAGGCTCAGAAACAGCTTATGAGGGCTGCACTGTTGGTACCTGCACATGTGGAGTGTGTGGATGCCCCTAGTGTGATCCCTGTATCGCTTCTTGGCTTTGGTGAGCAGAAGCAAGAAGAGGCAGTAGATGAGAGAAAGAGGAGGTGGTGGGAAAATGGAGATGGCAGCTGCAAGGATGTGGAGTGCTCCCAAAGGAAAGGAAGGTATAGCTAGATAAGAGGAACTGAAGGATAATTTGATTTGAAATCTGAGAAAAGGATGGACAACTGATTAAAGGATGAAAGTGGGTCTTTGCATTCACAGAGTATGGATGAGGAAATTTTAATGTGCATGTTTGAAGTGGATTTCTGCTTGAAACCCTGTTAAACTTAACCTCTGATTTTCTGGTTTGCTCTTCAGAGCCTAAGCAGAATATTTATATGGATTTCTGGATGCTGTTGGCTGAAATCGGGTCCAATCCTCATTATTAGATCAATTATACACTCTTAAAAAAACACAGAAGCTGTTGTAGGATGAAGGCTGCAGTAGCATAAACGTGGAAAATAGAAGGAAGCAAGACACAAAAGCAGCCAAAGCAGGACAGAAGCCTGCCTACAGGAAGTGATGGGAGTTAGAGGAAACTGTAACAAGAGGCAGTAGCCCTGTTTTTCTCCATCCTGTTGTTAGTGTGGATGTTTTTTGTAAAGAGGCAATGGCAGGAAGCCATGGTTTTAAGTCCACTGTGTTAAGATGATGCCAGGAAGACTGATGGTTCCCCCAGCTGCTTCTTTCTACTCTCACAAGTGATGAGCAGCCAAGTATTTTCTGCATTGGTGTTCTGAAGTTTTGGGGATCGTACAGGTTGATATGGTCAACTCTGTTGAAAGCATGTTTCCATTTGCTATGTAGGATATAGGAATTTCTTGAAGGGAAACCACGGGCCTTCTTCCAGGCTATCTGAAAACTAGACCATGACTGAGTAGCAGTCATTAGACATTAATATAAAGGTTTGAAAACTGCTTTACCCTTTCCTTGTCTCCCTTAATTTCTGGTTTCACAAATGCTCTGGTTCTTAGTGGCACGTAATTGGCCTGGTCTGTCACATAACACTGTGGAGGTGAGCAAAACCCCTGCCAATACCATGTAACACAAAAGTGTTCCAATACCTGTGTTCCTGTTCTTTTCTCTCTGTACTTTGGAGAACAATGAAACCTGCAGGAGTGGAGGAAAACATCTGAAAAAATTACTTTGTACTTACACACATTTGTGTATTTTTTAATTCTAGGAAGTATGCAAACATATATCACACATAACTGTAGAAGAAAAAGTGAGACTTGTGTACAGCAAAATCTAGCGCAGGTGTCAAAGATCATCTCTTAAACAGGCTGCCCATGGTGACCTGCTTCTGAGAGACTTGAGTTTTCCATTTGAGCCCCCTGGAGATGGCAACTTTTTCCAAGGGATTGAGCTGAGACATATTATTTCTCTGGACAAAGGAAGAACCAGAGACAGCTGCTCTTGTTTGCTAAAGGCTCTCCAAAAATTTGACCCATTTTAATTAAAAAATAATTGTGGGAGAATATCCATGGCAACCATAAAGGTGATTGGTGCAAGGACAGTTCCTATTAAGATGGTATTTTATGGGCTTAGATTTATGTTGAAGGTTAGGTTGTTAATGATCTTAATGTCAGAGCGAAGGTATGTATAAATTTTGGTGAAATACTGTAAGCATAGTGTGAGAGGACATGGTCTCCTTTGTCAGGGTCTCTCAGGTCTCCAGCTGTCCCCAGGAACATTAAGATTTGACAGATGAATCCAGCTGAGAGGATGAAGAGTTAGAACTGCAACCCAGGTTAGGAAAGGACATTTCAGCCTGGTTGTTGGGAAAGAAATTCTCACCACTGCTTTTAACTGATCACAAAATACTGAATATGTGTCTGTGCTTTCAGAGGCTGAAGTACTATGAGTTCTTTAAAACATGATGTTTTAAAGAAACAAACAGCTGAGGTTCTGTGTAGCTGCTTTAGGGTATAATCTGGTTAATTCTGATACACCCACCTTGCCCCCACAGAATGGGTGTAGATATGCATGCACCTGCATTGTTTTGCAAGTGGGTTTGGTTTTGTGTGTGTGTTTGTTTTGGTTTTGTTGGTTTGGATTTTTTTTTTTTTTTGCATTTTACAATCTCATGCTAAAATAAAATAGATGTATTTAAGAAGTGTTGCTCTATTTGGGTATGATAGATTATATGCATAACTAGTTTTCTGGGACATAGATGAAGGTATCTGCCATCTCTATTTTGCTATTGCTGTGAGAAACATAATGCAGTATCTACTTCTTTTAGTCATGATTTTGATTTAATTTTCTGCTTTCACAATTTATTACATGACTGTGTAACTTGGATGAACTGCTGTATTTGCAAGTAATACACATTTTGATATAATGGGATTGTCTCTCACTGTACAGTCTTATATCTGAGGGTAACAATTACTTAATAATTTTGTAATTTTTTTGATTGCTACCTGGTAGTAACTTCTCTCTTGCACAGTGACTCTATGCTGGGCAAGGAACTCCATTTTGGTAAGCTCTGTACAGTGCACAAATAAAAGGTGCTTGGTGAGCCAAACTCTTAATAAACTAGTTTGTGTTGAATAGATCACATTTACATTATTAGTTAAGGTAAAAAGTACCCTTAAAGCTACAAAGAGAGGCGGGATATGTATTATACTACTTTACTTGAAAGCTCTATGTATTACTAACAGACTGTTTCAGACTTTTACTTAATAAAACTGAGAATCTCTGAAAAAAATCTGAGATCTCAGTTCTAAAAGCCACCTGTCCTCAGTAAACCTGAAACAGAAATACTTCCTGATTACGTAAGTAGTTATTTTTGTAGATTCACTAACTTTCTCTCAGAGACCTGAATACAGATGACAAGAATAAAATACTGCACTTTTCTCCTAATCCACATTGTAATTTTGCTAGTAACATGTTTCATGATGGGTTTACTGTTGTTAAATTGAATGGGGTTAACTGACTCATAAGCCACTGATTGTGGAGCTTGCATTTCTGCCTCAATCTGCTGTTACTTCCATGAGCACAATACTAACCCATTAAAATGAAACTTACTAACTCCTTAAAAATGAAATAATAGTGTCATGTAGGGACTCGATTTCTGAAATTATCCCTTGCTGTTTGCTTCAGACAGAAACTTCATTTCACTCCTAACCCTTTTTAACCGTCCTAAGCATTTCCTCTTTCATTTCCCCTTAATTAGTCTTTAAAAGAATTGGGGCTTTGTTTCACAAAAATACTAAAAAAGTCAAAGTTTCACATGTATTATTTTCTTGCTGTCTAGCTCTTTTCATATACTAAACCAGCTGCTTTGCCGTTCTGAAATACAAACGGTGTTTAGCCACGTAACTGAGCTAAGGGGAAGACATGATGGGCAGGCTTTTTCTAACTTGATTCGCAAACTGACTCGGGTCGGAATGAACCTTAAAGATCATCCAGTTCCAAGCCCTGCCCTCCCTATGGGCAGGAACAACTCTCACTAGACCACGTTGTCCAAAAGTTACGTCTTTATCCATTGGCACTTCTGTTCATACTTTTGTCTGGAAGGCAGTTTGCCATCCCTGAAGCAAAGGCAGAAGACAGCAGCAGGATCAGCCAGCTCTCTCCCAAGGGCTGGCCTGGACTAGTGAGGGTGGCAGCCCTGCAGAAGAGGCTCCATAATACCCAGTGGTGCTGGGACTGAACTGTGCTGGGGGCAGGGAGCTCAGCAGAGCCCATTCTTTTATTTTAGAGATTTGGGTGCGGATGTTTATTTAATATGTTGATGTTTGGAGAGCATTGCAGAGGAAGCTACCTTTGGGTAGTTAGGACTCAGTTCCTGCCTGAATACCTGTGTAATATGTGATTATTTTAAAAATGTGGAAGGATATCAGTATCTGGAGAACTGACTTATGTAATGCTTCAGTCCCAGATCTTGGTTATGAATCTCTCACCTCCTGTGGCAATGAGTCGTCTTCGATGTGGGAGATTTCATTTAATTTGTTTAACCCTCATTTTCCTTTTCAAAGAACAACAGTTGCAGTACACAGCTTATACTTTCCTTCAGTGCTCAAATCCTAGGTATGAGTTCAGGTTTATCACATGATTTTGAATAAGCAGTAGGTTCCAAAAAGTGATTAGAAAACAAACAATTGTATACTGAGTGGAGAAAGCAGTAATCTGCAACTGTCAAAATGTTTTCGATGTAGAAGCATGTATCCATCACAATTTTATTTTTCCACAGAAAGGTCAACTAAAGATGTTAAATTGAAAACTCAAAGAGAATGACTGTGGATAGTATTTTGCTATGAAATAAAAATTAGAATTTTTATTAGAAATGCTGTCACAAAGATCAATGTTTCATAATCTATTTTATGTATTATTTCTAGAGATGGTATTTTAATGAAATATCTTTGTGATAGTCAGTTACAATGACTAAGCCATCTAACGTTTAATACTGAATGTTTTTAGAGATGCATTCCCATAAATTTGTTCAGTGATCTGTTCTGTTTTAAAGTCTGTATTGAAAACGGACTTAAAAAGTCAGCTTCCTAAAAATGATACTTAAAAATAGTTTGGTTTTTATTTTTTCTGTTGAGTATCTTCTGAGGTCACGGATAGGCCAGTGAGGGATGAGTGGTGATCTGTCTTTGTTGCAAGCTGCATTAAAACTGTAGGAGTTTTCAGAGCTTTTCCTTCTTCTATTTTAAAAATGGTTTCAGAGATGACTTATCACTACAGCAGAGACAGTTTCACTGGTGCCAGGTGATCTGTCCATGATGGTGTTTGGTGTACCGCACTAACCCACATGCTGATGTGAAGAAGCAACTGAAAACTTGCAGAGGCAATCTTTACAGGAAGTGAAGAGTAATTTTGTCTGCTGAAATAACTGCTGGAAAAATAATTTTTGACTCATTAAGCAGTGTTTTGGGGTTTTTTTGCTGTAATACCCAATAATTTTCCTTAGTGATGAGGAATTACTTTTAAACCAAATTAAAAATCAAAATACAACATTTAACTTGTAATCGCAGTGCACTCTTTTTACATACAAAGGAGGTCTCAATTGTTGTAGAATTTATTTATATAAATGTGCTATGACTTTTGTGGGATTATGAAATTAATTTCTTGTAATGTGTAATCAAGTTTTGGGTTATTTTAGAATGACAGGCTTTTCCCCCCGCCCCAGGGAGGGGGGAAGAAGGCTATGCACTGCTAAGGTTCTAAGGGTTTGAACATATGGGTTTTTCCAAATCCAAGTAGATCTTGATTATTATCCAGTCTTGTATATGATTCATTAACCTTTCAAAGGACAGGAGCTTGAAACTTGTGACAAAGACATTTCTAGATGTATTTAAGTTCCACACTCTGGCAAAGAGTTGGTTAGCACAGTGTATTTAAAATGACAGTGCTCAGACCCCTGCATCTCCAGTGGGATTTTTTTTTCTGTAGTGGCTGGGTGGTGGTGGTACCTTTCCTTGCACTCATCTTGCATTTTTGCAGGCAGTAAGACTTTCCTAGTAAAATGAAGTGGAAACGACAGAGAAGTTAAGTTAAATATGTTCAGTGATACAGAAATTCTGCAAAAGTTTGGGGACAGATGTCAAACCAGGAACCAGGCTTTGCTTGCAGTAAAAAGAAGGCATTCTCATGCATATAGAAGACTTGTTTCCTCTAGCAATTTATGCCCTTCCCTTTTTTCTTCAGCTGGGAATAGGATGCATGAAATGTTGTTTAACAAGATGGAATTTTTGGTGACTTCCTGGTGAATTTGCTGAATTCTCATAACTTGAGTAAATGAGTTGGTAATAAAAATATGTTGTGTATTTAAGATCTAATGTAATAGAAGACTAAATCGTAGTCCTTAAAGATACAGAACTCATCTCACATAGTACTTGATTTAGTAATAAAACACTTGATGAAGTAATAGAATGTTACTTAGTTATAGAATTATACTAATATAATGGGGACTGACAAGCAAGATATTTTGTCCTTATCTAAAAGTATGTTATTTAAATCACTGCAGGGAAGATAGCAACATCAGAAATTAGTGTGGAATGAAAAAAAAGAGAAAGTGTTTTCAGCTGATGTGGATACCAAGCTGGGATTCTGTAAGAGAAAACTGGGAAGTGTCTGAGGGACTCACAGTAAATTGTAACTTATGCAAGAGTCACCCAGTGCAGGATTTTTTTAATAAACTTGAGAAGTAAAGATCTACTGATCTTTTCTTTGAGGTGAAACCATTTGGAATTCACAATTCTGTAGGTTTTTGTGTGAAATCTTACTTTATATTTGGTAGCTGTGGTGGTGGATTTTGTCTTTAACATAGCTTTAGGATGAAGCTAATGGTTGAAATAAATCCACCTCAAGAAATATGTCTGCCTGTGTTGTTCTGACATGAAATAATATAACTTGACTGACTTGATCTTCTTTGCTTTGCAATGAGAAGATAAGGTCCAAGGCAATAGTTTATTGTCTGTTTATTGTCAACATTTTTGTAAAATGAATTTCTTCAGTGTTTTAGAGTTCTTGAAAGCTTCCTGGTGGCTTACAATTTTGTAGCTCATCTGATCTATGAAGGGCACAATAACAAGTTTTTATTTCAACGTTTTGTTCAACCTTTTGTGTGGTAGAGTTCAGTCAGGATCTTCTGTGTCTCAGACAGTTGAGGGTTATATCGACCATATAGATGATGAATGTTGTAACAGGAGTATTAATGAGAATGGTTTAATGCTCCTTGTTCTATCTGAACCTTTCCTACAACACTACACTGTTGTTTTTTCTTTGTGAAAATTTCAGCCTGTGAAGGATATTGTCAAAATGATGGGCAGAATATGGTGGTTCCCCTGCCTATGTATTTGTTGGGGGAAAGTAGAAGGTAGAATAGCCTAGATGAAGTATGCTGGATTAATGCTGAGTTGTGGATGGTGGTTTTGTTTGGTTTTGTTTGTTTGGTTGTTGTTGTTGTTTTGTTTTTGTTTTGTCACAGATTTATTTTTTTATTGGAGTTTTTTTTGCATATTTAATCTGTGGCTACTCTTAGATGACATTAACCTGTGAAATCAATCATCACAATATGAAATGCAGGTTGTGGTGGATTCTGTCCTTGCAGTTCTCTTATACGCACTGTCTTGAATTCAGTGTTGTGCAAACAGGTGGTTATTACAACATACCTGTTTGGTGCTCTTAATAGTACAAAACTATTGGAGTATTTAAAAAAAAAAAAAAAAGGCACTTTCCTTCTTTCTGTTCCCGAGTTGAGTGAGGGAAAAGAAGTGGCAAGGAGAAGTGGTTTTCTCTGCGGAGCAGACAGGAGCATCACAGGAACAACTTGGTGCCCATGTGCACAATTCCTCCTGACATTAATGGCCATTATGAATATAAAGTGAGGCTAGTATGCAGTGATTACACATGAAGAGCCAAATTATTATTGGTAATGATGATGTGTGCATGTTTCAGTGAAGGCTGGATTACATCTAATGGGTTTTGTTTTCAATTCCCATGTTTAATGTGAGGTACTTCAGGCTCCTGAGTTCTTGTTTTAAATAGGATTCCCATCTTCTGCTGTCTGTGGTTTCTCTCCATGCACTTTGTGTTTCTGCTGTTTGCTGTTTTGGTTTTTTTTGTTTTGTTTTGGGTTTTTGTGTGGGGTTTTTTGTTTGGTTGGTTTGTTTGGGGTTTTTTTGTTTGTTTGTTTTGTCGTTGGTTTTTGTTTGTTTTGTTTTGTTTGGGTTTTTTTGAGTGGGTGTGTGTTGTGGATTTTTTTGGTTGTGGTAGTTTTTTTTGTTTCTTGAACTGTCAAAATAAGCACCATATTTTCACAGGTATAACTTGTACCTTATCTAACCGTTGTGATAACAGTATGAAATTTGGCAGAAGACAAACCCTCTTGTGTTCCAGCTACTCCTCGGGGATCAGAGGGGCTGGGTGCAGATGAGCTTAATTTCTGATTTATTACCAATTTGACACCATTCAGTTGCATTCAGTAAGAACTTTCACAATCACAGATTGACAAAGTGCAGTTGATTGAGGCAACAGGTTACAGATTCTTGGTAGATTGTTAATGATAAATTCACTTGACCTTTTCTAGGTCAAGTGTATAGTGCGCTGTACAAGTGTCTCTGAGTATGCTTCGATGCCGTCAGAGGTACAAAACTTACCTAAAAGGCAGCCCTGCTTTGGAGGATGGAGGGAGGAGCAACCCTGTTGATTTGTCTGTGAAGCAGGTTTGTATTCTCATCTTCAGTAATGGAGGATTTCAAGTATCAGTTTCATACTTTTTTAGAAAAACAGAGGTGTGACAGTAGTAAAATAATTCCATTCATGTTGCTACCATCATAGATGGTGGGACCAGACATTTTCTCACTTTTGTATTGGTTGATACATTTTTTTAACGTGTGCATGAGGGATAATGTGAGTTTTTGGTTGCCTTTCGTCAAACTGAGTTACGTAGCTTAAGGTTGAAACACAAGCAGCATAGAACCGTGACATCTCAGTATCCTGCTCCACCCAGCTGAGGTGGCAGTGAAGGCCACCTGACATTTGCCAGAATTTTCCTCCCTCTGTTATTTCCTTGAAGTACCAGTTTTATCGTAAGGGTTTTTATGGATGGATAAGGGAGAGTGAGGCTATCGGCGGTTACAGGGATGCGGGTGCTTTTCTGTGCTTCACTGAGATAACATCAGGCTGTGTGACCTTCACCCTGGACGTTACTCAGCTTTTAAGTCTTGCTTGAGTCCAGGTACAAGATAAGCAAGTGGCCCAACTCAAGTTTTTTGCTGATTTCGCTGGCATATCTGCATCTTGACAAATATGTCAATCTCCAACAATAACCTGTGTAAACTCTGAGGGAAGGCAATGCACAGAGGGGAACAGGTGGAAGATAATGGTGGATCAAAAGCAAGGCAATAGGGATTTTAGAGGAGGGAGGGAAGAGGAGAAGCAGTGTTCCTGCTGCTAGGGCTGACTGTGCCCAGGTGTTTGGGAGGATGTGACCATGGCGAGGGGGCTGCGCTGGGGACAGTACAACTCAGAGGAAGGATTCTGAGCTCTCATTCAGGTAATAATCTCCTGGATGGCATGCATACTTGTACTGGATTCACCAGGTGCTGCAATGGAAAATCTCCTGAGAATGGTGAGACTGGTTTTCTGACAGTTCTGTTTTAGTGACATATCATTTAGTTTCACTCTGTGTGTGCTGTGGTTTAGATGTACATTACTGATGAGAGAATTGACCAAGAACTTTCTTCTCCACCTCCCTAACTCCTGGCTGTTTCCCTTGGACTGGTTTGTTGATTCAATAGAAATGCAGCCCATCTCCCACCCTCCTTGTTCTCCCCTTCTGCCCTCCCATCAATTATGGAATGACGGTGTGATTTTTAAATGAAGCACAAGGGTCTGTCCCCTTTGGTGGCTGAGTTGTGTAAAATTAAAACCACATGACTGCACCCTCAGCCTTGGGCTCAGGTGCAACACACTGCCATGTCTGTGCTCATTGCAAGAAGGGAACACAGTGACCAAGTGGCATCTCAGATGAAGAATGGAAGTTTGTCCATTGTCTATCAAAAAGGTTTGTGAGGCAGGTGTAATGCAGGATCACACAAAGGTTTGGCTTGAAAGGTACCTTAAAGATCATCATGATCTGACCCCCCCTGCCATTGGCAGGAATATCTTCAACTAGTTTAGGTTGCTCCAGCGCTATCCAGCCTGGCCTTGAACATTTCCAGGGATGGGGCATCCATCGCCTCTCTGTAGAACCTGTTCCAATTCCTCACCACCCTCACATGGAAAAATTGCTTCCTAATATCTAGTACAAATCTACTCTTTCTCAGTTTAAAGCCATTCCCCCTTATCCTTGTCCCCCTGACATGCCCTTGTCAAAAGTTGCTCTCCAGCTCTGGCGATGCCCTTCTTTAGGCACTGGGAAACTGTTATAAGGTCTTGCAAGAGCTTTTTCTTCTCCCGGCTGAACAGCCCCAACTCTTACAGCCTTTATTCATAGGAGAGCTGCTCCAGCATCACTGTTCGTTTATGCCAACAAAGTTTTTCAGAACACTCAGGAAAACCTAATCAAGTTTGACTCCCTGTTAGATGGCAGGCCTTACTTAGGCCCTTTTTGCCTTTCTGTTGCTCTCTGAGTTTGTGTATTTGGCAGTCCAGCCTGAGATACCCTCTAGGTATTCCCACCCTGCCTTCTAATGATATGGATGATGAAACTGCATGGCAGATGATGTTTAGATGCTAGCTTGCTCATGGCAGAGTGTGAGCAGCTAAACTTAAAACGTCTGCCATTTCAAAAAACAAACAAGCAAACAAAAACAAAACCAATAAAAATCAAACAAACAAAAAAAATCCCCCACACCACCCAAAAAAAAAAAACAAAACCAAAAAAACCCCCAAAACAAAACCAAACCAAAACAAAACCCCAAACAAGCAAAAAAACCCAACCAAACAAACCCCCAATATCAAGCTCCCTGAATGTTTTGTCTGGGAAAAAAAAAAAGCTATTACATCAAGAGTCTTATTTGCTGCAGAAAAGTTAAACAATTTTTAAAAAAGTGTGTTTGGTCAATCTTTCCAAGAGACAGAGCCTTGATATACCAATTACTGCGAAAATGAAAAATTTTAGAAGTGCTGTTGGTTCATCTTAATGATGTGTAATGTTCAACTTGTGAAATGGAGCTTTCAAAGAAGAGAATAACTAGGAGAGTTAATCAGAAGGAAAAAATAATGTGAAATTAATTGTATGTCCCAAGGAGCCTTCATAAAGAATACCCTTCCTCTTTTCCCAAGTGAGAGAAATAGATGGTAATTTTGAACAGAAGAAGCATTTAAACATTTTGTGTGACTTGTTCAGCTTCAGTGCATGAGTCCTAAATAATCAAGGGAAGAGCCATGTTGTGAATTAAACTGAAAACTTCATCCCAAGGTCAGACATATGAGTAAACCCAGAGGGATTTTCTCCTCAAGACACGTCACAGCAACTCCATTGTGTTCTTGTCCTTTATTTCAACTTTTTCAAATTGCTTCATTTAAAATTAAGTGAAATTTAGCTCTGGTAACTCTAGTTTTGTGTACTCATCACTAGTTTATCAAGCATGGCCATTCCTTTCCGAAAGATTTTTATTGCAGCTTTAATAAATAATTTCAAGATATTATTTACTACCTCAAGACTGAGATATGTCTAGTGGCTTTCAGACAATTCTGCTTAATTTACCCAATGCGTATGAGGTATTGAAAAAGTGAACTCTCTCTCTGTAAAAGGAGGTTCGTATTTAAGGAGTAGCTGGCATAGAAGTTGGTTTATGCTGATACCTTATTATGGCAATCACCAGCTCTCTGATAACATTCAGTGTTTACAACTGTCCTTAATAGACATCAGCTTATATGCCTGCAGTAAAGATTTCTTTTCTTCAATTATAGTAGAAGGAGGAAAATGTTACATTGCATTTATTCATTCTTTGAGTTATTTCTTTCATGTGCTAAACGATGCATACACAGTGCAGGAGGGAAGGGTATTGGGATCAGTATTGGGTGGGAAAGAACAACTTGGGAAAGAGCATCCAGATTTGGTCCATGGGGCAGGAAGAGAGAGGTGCGAGACAGTGAAAGTATGTTGGATTAGGAGCTCCTTTGGGCTAAGGAGAAGCAGAAGGTTGCATGCATCTGCTCATGATGCATACAATCTGGCGTTTACTCATGTATCTTAAAGGTCTTTTTCGACAGAGAATTGGATTCACTTTCAAAAAGCTAACTTGAAAAACAACTCACCCTTTCTTATTTTATTCCTTCTAAAAAGTAGTTTGGAACTCTGAGTTTCTTCTAGGTATGATGCTGGCAGAATGTGAATCCTGAATCTTTGAATCTGCAGTGCAGATGTATTGCAGCAGGGGGAAAAGAATCAATTTTGATCATGTTGGGGGCCCAAGTGTTAGAAAGAAGCTTGTTACTTTGTTTCTTTGTATTAAAACTATTTGATAGGCAATGGCACATAATAGAGACCAGAAGCAGAGTTTGAGCTTCAGGTGTAAGAGAGGACTACTGTCTGTCGATTTGAGATAAAACAGCCAAAAAAGAATTACCTTGAATGATGAGCCCAAGAGTCTGTTAATTTATTGGCTTGGCAGCAGTTGTATAGAGCTGCTACATGGGCAGGGTAAAATGACTTCAGTTTATAGGGAAGCATAAGAAACCTTTGTTGTAAGTAAAAGGCAGAGGGGAACTTAGGATAGAAACACTGTTAAAATGATCTTAAAAGGAGGCAGAAGCATAGATTTTCTGCTTTGTTTCTGAAAGAAAGATTAAGTGTGGTCTAGTTGGACTAATTGCATTTAATTAAAATTGAGCATTCATGAGAAGCAGAAGTATGATTTTATTGGCTTTTTTCTCATATGGATTTTCAGGTAGGCGCATACGTACAGTCGTTGAAGCCTTCTTCTGAAGCTTTCTAGTATTTGGATTCAAATTAGTGCTGGTAATGACACTCAAGGGGAAAAGATAACACAATAATATCACAAAGGTGATACTTCAAAAGTGGTACCTGACTTTTTATCTTTTTGTTTGTTATTTGTTTTCCTAGTTTCTTTAGTAATGTATTCAGTTAATATTGCAAGTCCAGGACTGGCGAACAAGATATTGACAACTACAGAGCTTAACCACACTACTGAATCAGTCACTGTCAGAAATGAGTACTTGTTGCATATGCAAATGACCAATTGGTATACCAAGTTAACATCTCTTGCCTGATGCCATTGCAATAATACCTTAGGGAAATAGCACTATACCTTCCCTAAGGAAGGTATAACAGAGCTTGTATACAATATGTCAGTAAAATACTCTTAAGTCCACCCATGCTCCCATGCTCACACAATAAAACATCAAGCCAGGTTTGGACCTCATATTCCCTCTCTCTTCTTTTTTTTTTTTTTATATTGGTTGTACACTTGTGGTACTGGAGAGTTAGTAGAGTTAGTGATAAACATTTTATGGGAAAAAATGTGTTTCAGAAATCATGCTTGACTACTCTAAATCCATTGTTTATAAGTAAGCAGGAGGTAAGTGCTGGTTCATTTATCTCAAATTCTCTGAGATCGTCATGAGTCAAAGCATACTTCCTTCACACATCTCAAGTTCCCCTGTACCAAGTCTTCCAGCTGCACTAAATCTTGAAAAACAGTGAATTATTCAATTGATTTTTTTAATGGAAAAGATCAGTTAAAAAAGCTCAAAAGAGCTACCTTTTTGTCCAGGCAAAGTTTGGTTCATCTTGAAGCTGGCTTCAGACAGGATCCTCTGGGGTACAAATAGGTGGGACACTCCTTGAGTGTCTTGGACATAAGGAACTCATCCATTTCTTCAGTTAGTATTATGTTGAGATAACTATTGATACCAAGCTCATACTTGTTTTGCACACATGCAACTGCCTGGAATTTTGCTTCTGGTTACATGAATTTCAGGTCCTGACCATTTTCTTGTCTGTATTTTTGCTTGAAGGATAACATGAAGATTGGAACTTCCTGTTGCTACTACTGAAAGTGTAATTAATATAAGGCTAATGCTTTAACAGAGGAAAAAAATCCCCAAACCAGATGCTGGTGTTAATTGGACACTGAATTGCTTGAAGTCATTCATTAGCCTGTAGGTACGGTATTCCCAATCAGCTACAGTGTCATTTCAGGCAGAAAGTGATAATATTTTTTTTTTTTTTTAATTAAGGTGATACTATAAATTAACCTGTAAATAAATGGCATTAACTTCTTCAGCAGGGAAGTTAAGTGTGGATGGATTCATATCACTGTTCTTTAGCCAAAAGATAATTATTGTATCCAGTGGCAAGTTGCTAAATACTAATGAATAATTTATTTAGTGAATTTTGTTTTCCTCTGTTCACAATATGATTGGCAGAGCATGAGCCCTCTCCAAATGTTCTGTTCTTCAGAATTACTCTGATTTTTGGGCCTTACTGCTTCAACTTTCCAGTGCAGGATGCTAACTCCTTTGCTCTGTTCTGGACTAGATAAGTATATTATCAGTTAACTTATCAGATTTGACTGAGAACCATTTTTTATTCTAGGTTTTGGTGGAAATCTTACTGTTAATTAGTTTTTAAATTCATTTTCTGGGGAAGCTTAGCCTGTGTGTTCCACTGTAAACCTTATTGTGGAAATGATCATGAAAGTGAATTCAAAGTGGCTCATACATCGAAGTGGATTAAAAAGGTAGTGAACTGCACAAGTATTTTTTTTTTTTTTTTTACTATATGTGGTCAGATTCAGGTTATTATTCTGTTTTAAAAGATTAATAGGACTTTTGAAAGATAAATAAACAGTTTCCAAAAGCATTACTGGAAGAAAATTGTCTTACAGTGGGCATCCATTTTAAAATAATATGTAATAAAATTATATCCAAGATTCATAAATGCTTGTAGGTCTAGCAGTTTATTACTGAACTGATGATGCTGAAGCATCCTTTAGAAGATGCTCTATATGTGTAGTATCTTTTTACTAGATTTAAAAAGAAAACAAACACTATGGCATGTTCTGGTGTACTGTGCTGCAGTGAAAATGAAATCCAGAGTCCATGGAAGTGGGACTGTGTTGGAATGAGACTTATGCAGGAAGTATTGCTGGATCTGAGTATCTGAAGAGATAATTCTGAGGTGTATATGGAGTTGGTGAACATCATTGCTGCTCCTGTTCACAGACAGCTGCTGCTGCATTTTAAATTCCTGTGCTGCTGCTGCTGGTTCGCCCTATGCCCTGTATAATCTGGTTCACAGGAAGACACTTGGCATTTTAAGATTCTTTTTAGCATATTTCTCTTTGTCACTTTCTGACATCTGCACACTATTTAAAATAGCACTGCTGTTCACTACTACCTCATCTGCTTCTTGAAGACTACCAAATCTCTTCTGTTGGAAGAGATGACACTTGTGTCTTTTTTCTCATGCCCTCTTAGTAGACATTTTGGAGATTGTTACTGAGATCTGGGGAGATATATTTCCCTTTCTAAATGTGAGAGAGGTAGACATGTGCAGGAGCTCACGTGCAGACTTGGACAGAGCTTCAGTAGTCATTGCTGGAGGTCTGCTGGGAACACTTGTGGGACCGAGGTCAAAATATTTCCAGTGGAAATGCAGTTTGCTTAGTCCCTTGATGCAGGTCGTTTGGCTTACCTGGTCTATCAGAGGCAACAGCTTTTAACCAGTTTTTAAAATCAGTTGGTGAATTAGGTTTTTTGCACAATGGCTTTTACTGGAAGTCTCTATCATATAGAGGAAACCAGGATCCAGGTCCCAAGTGTATGTGCTTTGAGCAGTAGTCAGTTATTTAATAGCTGGTTTTTTTCCTGATGACTATTTCCATGACGTTATATGTGGTGTTACCCACAGGCATATTGGGATGCTGAAGTGGAACTTTTTTAATTACTGTTTTTGATTGATTTGAGAGGGCATGGAAGGTGCAAGGATCTATTAGTGAAAACTAAAAAAAATCCAAACCCAAACCAACTAACCAAGCAAACAAATAAACAAAAAACCCAACAAGCCCAAGCCACAAGGCACTGAACAGTGTGATTCAGTTGCATTCATTCTGCCTTTGCAAAACATAATAATTACATTTAATTCTTATTTCCTGTCTGAATTAATTGCATTTTGTACTCAAATGTGTGTTCTTCTGAATTATTCTCTTCTTAATGAACTTCCTGCTTAACTACATTTTTAATTACATACCGTTCCTAGTAACATTTTGTATTTATCTCCTGTTCCCTACTTTTTGATATATTCCCCCACAGTCCATGCCTTTCAGTAGCTCTTTGAGCTCCAACTTTGTTTTGCCTGAGTTCGCTATAGGTACAAAAGGCTGATGATTTTCTATTAGTTGGCAGTTTAACCTATTTTAAGGAAGACTGTACAAATTCTATGTTACTGTACAACAACACAGCAGTGAGGGCAGGATAAGAACTGATATTGCTCAGGGACTTCCAGAGTCTAGCCTTGAGGAAGATGTGGAGAAAATGTAGATTAAATAAGAGAAATATTTATCTTTTCATATCTCTAGCAGTGCTGTGATTCACTGCGAGACAAGAAAAGAAGCTGATTTTCCTTCAGTCTCTTGCAGAGACTGTGTATACACTTTTCTTAGGTTGAATGATAAGGAAAAATTTGAAGGTTGGACATTGTGGGAATGCCAGAGAACAGGCTATCTTTGCAGGGAGGTGCAGAGAAAATATTTCTTTAAATTTTGTGCTTAGAAGGGAAAAAACCTGGTTGGTCACTGTTGGGATATGAGAGTATTTCAGAACCATGGAGTATTTCAGAAATTACTCCACTTGAGAAAGTGCTCTTTTCTTCCTCTCTGGAGAGAAGGTATTTTTACTGATTTAAATTAATAACATTTTATCATCAGAAAAGAAAAGGAGTTCGTGCTTGGTTTTGGAAGTTGCAAATATGAGTGTAAAATTATTTTCTTACAAGTGGGGATAGTTTTGCATGCTGTGTGGAGAGAGAACTGTGTGCTGGTCTGCCATCAGTCCCTTTCTCTTTGACCTGTTGCTAATGACAGGCCAAATGTAGGAGTTTCCATTTCTTCTGATTTTATTTTTCAGATGTTCAGTTTCTCTACAGGTCTTAATCTTAAACCCCAGTAAATGCTAGTAGGGGAGCTTGAGTGTACTTTGAACTGTCTATGTCTGAATGAAGGTCTGTGGCTTTGGTGGATGGATGATTTTTGGCCATTAATGATTGCTTTAGCTGCCAGTCTGGAACTGCTAAATGAATGGAAATTCTCTGACCGGGAGCAACAGTGCCAACAGACAAGCACCTATTCTGAGCTTGCTCATTATGCCAGACAACAAAAATGTTGTGAATCTGCATAACACTTGCATTGTGATTAGATGCATCACTTATTCATGTTCTGCAAAATAAACACATTTAGATAGCTGCCCATGACAAGCATTTTAACAAGTAATGGTCTTTGAGTGTCAGCAAAGACATAATTAAACTGAATATTGAAAAGAGCTTCACAGCTGTGAGTACAGTTAACCAATGAAATGGGCTCTCAAAAAGCTGGTAATGTTCCCCATCAGCTTTTAGTTCCACATTTTTGGTCCAAGAATAATGTAATTGATACACTATTGAAGGTGAGGGAGACCAGCCTGCTGTTCCTTGAGGAGGACAGTAACCATCCATTAACCCACTGCCTCTGAAGCCTTTTGGGGGAGCTGCTGCACTGTAATTCTGCTGGGGCCAGGTCTAGGGTGGATTAATTCTCAAGATATTTTTATGTCATTTATAGGAAGAAGGATTGCTAGTTGGTGTGTTCAGCGTTGAGATACAGGGCAGTGGCATGACAGTCACAGTACAAATCCTTAGGCTCTTCCTTAATAAGAGGAAATGTAATTTTCCACAAGAAGAAATTTTATGCTACTGTGTTTCACCTATGAATGCCTTGGTGTTGGGAGTATTAACTGTGAGCCTAGAATCATAGAATATGTTGAGTTGGAAGGGACCTATTAGGATCATTAGGTCCAACTCATAGCCCTGTGCTGGACACCCCAAAAACCCCACCATAGGCCAAAGAGCATTGTTCTAATGCTTCTTGAACTCTTGTCAGGCTTGATGCTATCACCACTTCCCTGGGGAGCCTGTTTCAGTGCCCAGTCACCCTCTAGGTGAAAAACCTTTTGCTAATATCCAACCTAAACATCCCGTGACTCAATTTCAGGCTGTTTCCTTTAGTACTGTCATTGGTCATGAGAGTAAAAAGATCACTGCCTGCCCCTCCTCTTTGCCTCATGAGAATGTAGTAGACTGCAGTGAGGTCTCCCCTCAGTCTCCTCTTCTCCAGGCTGAACAAACCAAGTGACCTCAGCTGCTCCTCATATGGCTTCCCCTCCAGACTATTCACCATCCTCATGGCCCTCCTTTGGAGACACTCTAATAGTGTAGTGTCTTTTTTACGTTGTGGCACCAAAAACTGCACACAATATTCCAGGTGAGGCTGCCCCAGTGCAGAGCAGAGCAGGACAATTCCCTCCTTCGAGACTGGATGATGATGTGTTGCCTGATGCCCCCCAGGACATGACTGGCCCTCCTGGCTACCAGGGCACTGCTGACTCATAATCAGCTTGCCATCTACAAGGACCCCCAGGTCCCTGTCCAGAGCGCTGCTCTCCAACCTCTTATTCCTCAGTGCATACACACAATGAGGGTTGCCCCATCTCAGGTGCAGAATTTGGAATTTTCCCTTGTTGAACTTGGTATGGTTGGTGATTGCCCATCTCTCTAATTTTTCAAAATTGCTCTGCAGGGCCTTTCTGCCTTCGAGGGAGTCAGCAGGAACACCCAATTTACTGCCCTTGGCAATTTTACTTAGTATCTCTTAGAATCCTGCATCCAAGTTGTTTATGAAGACTGTTTCAGCCATAGTTACATATCTTAATTGCTCTGTCTCCTGGTCTTAGAGATCAGGGTCTTGTGGCAGTGAATTGATCAAACTCTGAGGTTTTACTTTGTGCATGGTGGTTAAGCTGGACAGAGCAAGCCACGGACAGGGTGCTGTTGTCTGAGCTGGTCGGCTAATGTAGGGCTGTTGGAAAGGGACAGGAGACATCTAACAGACATCCAGTCGTGCCTTCTTTGGCAGCAAATATGTATGCTACAGTTGGGATGACACAGAAACAATTAGCATGGCCCCTGTGCAAGTACGACACACAAATTCATGAAGTATTCCGTATTTTAGTGAAGACGGCATGGCACCATGCCTGTGGGAGTTCAGAGAGCATTTGGACAACACTATAAATGATATGGTTTAGTATTATGTAGTCCTGCAAGGCACAGGGACTTGTACTTGATCATTATGGGTTCATTCCAACTCGAGCTGCTCTATGAGTCTGATACTTTGAGACATCAGAGAAAGGGAAAGAAAAAAAAAAGTCAAGTTGGCAGTGTGAAGTATAAGGAAACCACAGAGGTGAAAAGAAGAAATCACATGGCAAAGGCTTGTTTGGAAGAGAGTTTGGAAAGGCTAGTGGAAACAGTGGAGAAAGTTGTTAAATAAAGAAGGAAATTAAAGGTGAGAGAAATGCAAATAAGTGAAAATCAGAACCACATTGGAAGAGAAGGAAGAAAGCAATGATTTAAGGGTCATCCACTTCATTAAAAAATATAGGTAAAATAACAGTGCTAAGAGTCTGTCTGTAACAGCTATAGAAACATGCAAACCCCACTATTGATTAGATTTCCTGTATGTATATTGGCAGATGGATTCACTTGGAGTGCTGTATGTAAGCCATAGGCTTAGTTGTGTCTTATTTCCTGGCCCTTCCTTTTCATAGAACCTTGGGTTACCTCTGGCAAGGTAAGGATGATGGACTTGGGAATCCTCTCTCCCATTCTGTATTACTGCTCATATACAGGTAAGATGCTAGTATAGGTTGGTAACAAACCTCTAACATTAGATGCGAGATGAATGTTAGAAAAGTCCGGGTGCATAAACCCCCTTGAATGTTTTCACACCCCTGCCACCCCCTTTGTCCTCTCAAGTGGGACTTTCATTAAAAAAAGAAAAAAAAATAAATTGGCTGTTATTTTGTTATTTCAGGCTCCGAACTCTGACATTGTTAGGCTTTTCTCCAGAGAGATGGAAGACCATAAAAACTTAGTTAGAAATAAAGGACAGTCACATTCTGCTGTGTATATTTTACACAGTTACATTTTGCTATGTATACAATTTAGAAACCAAAAACACCCAAACCAACCCCAAACAGACAGAAAACCCCAAAAAGAAAAAAAAAAAAAACACAATAAAACAAACCAAACAAAAAAACCCCAAAACAAAAACACAGAATCCCTTCCCTCTCTTCCCTGGTGAAAAATCCTGACATATATGAATTATTGTAGCTCCACAACTAGCATCTTTATAAATCAGGAATATAGGAAACAATTATGTCTTATCTTTACATCTCTTGCTTTTCAGTTGATTTGTCTCTACTTACACCCAATTTCTCTTCTCTATTGGACTCTTACCTTGGGTAAAGTGAATAAATAGAGTGAATGCATTATTGCCTTGGGGAATGATGGTGGTTCCAGTCATGTCATTAGGACAGGTACACAGTGGTAGAGTGACTGACTAGTCGTATTTATTAGTAGAAAAAAGCATTTGAAAGTTCAAATCCGGAGTGCTTCAGTGAGTAAGATGTCTCGGTGCTGTTGAAATTCAGTGGGAATTTAGGGACTAAGTTATTTTTTTTAATTTCTGCATCTTAAACTCACAAACAGAGCTGTAAATGACCCCTTGCAATTCCTCATTTTGCTTTGGGTTGTGTTGTCACTCAGTGACTTCATGTTTTCAAACAATCACCCTGTACTAAATAAGACCTAAATAGCTGCATACCCCTAAATAGAGAACCTCTGTTGGCTGTATTAGAATAAACAAGATTAAATTAGATAAAATTGTGAGCTTACTTTTCTCTGCTAGTTTAGGTCATACTTTGTGTTGCCTTTTGAAGAAGTGTTTTCCAAGATCTCTTTGGAGGAGTTTTTGTGTCAGTCATTTCTGTTTACATGTGATAGAGCACTTACTTGGTTAAGCACTGGTTTGGTGCTCTTCTAGTTACGTATCTCTGTGTTCAGTGGATATTTTGGGGTATTCCTCTGCAGCATGACTGTTAGTTGCTGTTTCCTCCCCTGGCTGTTGCTAGGCTCTATATGTTGTCAATTTTCTTATGAACCATCAGTACGTTTATTCTTGAACATGAGTTTGTTTTCTTGTTCACTGGGGGGCGACTCTAGGCAGTCAGCATCATCTTTTGAGTATCTGCAGACAAGCATGCAGCTACTGCTGAGTTGTGCAGAATCACTGCTTGGTAAAAATAGGGAAATACAATATTATTCCCTTAACTGTTGGGGCATGGGTTGGTATGTGACCTGGAATGAAACTGGGACGTTGCTGGGGCCTTCTGCAGAGAATGAGCACAGATGCATGACAGAGAATCAACATCCTGAAGTGATTTAGTCCCCTTTTTACTTCCATTTGAGAATTAACTGCGGAAAAGAGGACTTAAAGTTTTAACTCAGTGGGAGCTTGGCATAAGAGACCAATTATTAGATTGTGCACATGGGCAGTGCCTCCAGTTCTCTGTCTCTGAACACTGCCTCCTTATTGCACCTCTCTGATTGTAACTAAAGGTGAACCAGGAAAAGAGTAGGTAAAACAGAAGAGTATTGATCTGAATACAAAAGCTATTAGTTTTCCTGGAATTATTCAGGTTCAAATTTTAGGTCAAAATAAAAATGAACAAATCAAATATTGAACTACCAGATAGTTGACATTCTTCCAGCTCTTAGATTTGTCCTTTCTACACATGATCTCATATCTGTGATGTTAATTAAGTTGTATCACAGTCTTCAGCATATCTAATTGCCATCAGGTGGAATGTACGTTCTTCAGTCTACCTGCCTTCTATTTCAGATAGGGAAGAAGGGAATAATTTTATTACCTGGGCCTTTTTGTTTGTTTGTATATTTTGTTTTCTTCTAATTGTTCTTCTTATTTTGTTCATGGTTGGGGAGGGAAGGGGTTGTTTGTTTGGTTTTGTTTGTCCTGTTGATTTGCAGGGACAGGATGTTTGATAAATGGATGCCTTAAACTTTCACCCAAGCTCTGTAACAAAAAACCCACAACCCTCTCCTTATCAGAAGAGACAGTAATTACCTTGCAACCATCTGTTTAGAATAGGAACAAATATGAATCTGGCTGATACTGAAAATCACTAATAAGAGATTAAATGTTGAAAGAGCAAAAATTGGGAAGTTTTTCTGCTACCTAGAAAGTCCTAGATGCTCTGTTTTTCCCCACAGGTGGGCATTTCCTTAAAAGAGTATGAAAGTAGAGTATGAAAGTGCGAATGGAATCAGCAAGTCTGCCTGTACAGAAGGGAGATTTTAATTCTTCATTTCAAGTATGCACTGCAATCAGTAAAACAGGAGATGGAAAAAAGATACCAAATGAAACTGCTGTTGAACTGGTTCAGCAAACATGCATCTATCATACATGTAACTAATTAACCTAATTTGAGTTTTTGCCAGCATCAGCATGTATCGCTTAAAAACTCAGGATGAAGCCAGGAGGCAGAAAAATTAAATCCTGGTTCATGTGAGAATAGCTGATAAGTTATTGCTCTGTCTCTCAATTTGAAAAATATTTATGTTTGTAACTTATAGAGAATTTTGTGCAGAGTATTACTTGTTCTCAAATTTACTACTTTTCTGTAATACAGCTGCCATGTCTTTGTCTTCCTCTGCACATTGCATTGAACACAAAACAGAAAGATATGAGGTTCCTTGTCTTTATTCCAAAAAAGATGGAGTACCATCTTTACATGATGTCATCTCCTTTTCTCCACTAAAATATAAGTAAATAATAGCATAGCATCACCAGTAGTAGATAGAATAGGAAGACTGAAAACATTTCCTTAGTATTTTCTTTTTATCATCTTATTCCACTGCTGAATGGTTTTAAAAATTTTTTGTCAGGGATAAACTACCACAGCTGGATTTGTGTGTCTTCCTGCCCTGTTGAAATTACCTACAGTCTTGCTTTATAGACTGGAAGGATCATCAAGAATTCAAACAGAATCATTTTGACACATTGGGGCTACTGTCAGTTGAGCATATCAGCCTATAAAGCCCCTGATGGCTTTCAAGATAACACAATATACCCTGTTGCATTGCAGTTAAGAAAATTTAGTTTCCAGCAGTGCAAGAACTTTCTGAAACTCCTCATCTGCTTTGTGGAGTTACTTTAGTAGGGATCCCTCCTCTGGGGGGCTGAAATATGAAGGTAATCAATCCAGGACACTGAGTGGAGATGTGTGGTGTATGTCCCCTCCTCCCCCTGCCCCTAAAAAAAAATTAGTCAAACGCTTCAGAAAATTCCTGAGATCAATCCTGCGACATAAGTGGTGATAATGAGATAGTGTTTTGTTAAGGACATAGTGACAGAATGAGAAATTCAGTGTTAAGTGGAGTGCATATTAACTATATACTGAAAATAATGAGAAACAAATAATTTGGAAAAGCAAAGAAGACACAGAAGCCATCAAGATGAGTTACATTTTTAAGACTTCATTTTATTGAACTTTTATTATTTTATCAAAGATAACAGTGAAAGGTATTGCCATAAATCGTGCTTTTCTTGAACTCAGTATTTCAAAGAAATTTGCACTTAGAATAGCAGCTTCTCTGTCCCATTACTTCCAACATGCATTTTTATTATGACTAGACAACAGAATTTAAAAAATAATAACTTTTTACTTCCTTGCTCTCTTGAGTGATCTTCGCAACAGAGACTTCTTTCCTACTGATGTAGAAGGCGATTACCTCCTGGAGAATGCTGCTGAAATATAAATAATGTATCGACAGGAACTGTAGAACGATGAGGGTGGAGGACTAGAAAAACTGAATGTTTGCCAGGCTCTTTTATTATTCATCATAGCTGGTTAAATCTAGTTGTCACAGCCCAAGATACTCAAAGATCTTGGTAAAGACCATTATTTTCACCAGTCATATTTCTTTAACCAGATATGACAGTTGCACTGTTAGAGTTGCAGGCTCTAACAAGTTGGTTATGGTCTTGTAGGGTTTTCTTGTTTGTTTCCTTGTTTGTGGGATTTTTAATACAGATTTTAACCCATAATGTTTTGTTGACAAGTTCAGAAATTATGAATTTTTGTCACATGGGGCCCTGGTAAAATAGACAAAATATTTTTAATTAAAAACTTGTACTTTAATTGAACTTCCACGTTTTTCTCTCAGTACTACAGTTAGTCTATAAAATAGACTTCCCTTTAGGCATGTTTTGAAAATTCAAACCCTTAATGCTTGTGGATGCCGAAATAGTTTTTAAATCTGGTTACCCAGAAAGTTTGCTGTACGGAGAGTATTTTTTATGTCAGTATTGCATACTGTCACTTGGAATAGCAGGCTTGATTATTTTTTGAGTAGCCCCAGTGGGATCACGAAGCACGTGTGGTAGGTAGTGAGTATGTGTATACCAAA
>VXAU01004326.1:230327-263518 GCA_013399695.1 Formicarius rufipectus | reverse complement strand
AATGAAGTTTAGATCGTCATAGGTGACTTAGTTATTTTTATAGTTATATTGTATTTTGCTGGGAGATAAAGGGTAGGATGAACCTTCTCTATATTCTTTCCCTCTCTCTCTCTGACAGCACTGCAGCTTTAACTTTGCTTAGAGCTACAATAAATGAAAAAATTCACTAAATACAGCATTTACTAACCAGAAAATTTATTAAAAATAATTAGACTTCACTATGAATGTTTTGTTTCTATTATTTTTGTTTGCTGTTTCAAAAACAACATAGAGCTCGCTGATACTGAACTTACTAATTTTCTCCTTAATGTGCTGAGGGGCTGCGTGGGGGAGAGTCACAGTCACTCTTTTCAGTGAAGCACAGAGTCATCTTGCAGTGCCTTAGGCATATTTTAAAAGCATCACTAGTTAATTATAGAAAGAAAAGGTAAAACTGTATGTGCACACTAGATCTGATCTTCTGTTTCTCTCACAGTGAAGAGATTTATAAGAACAAGGAATTTCTGTTTTTCTAATTTTCACCTGTTTAACACTGCTACCTTGCAATAGGTACACACATGATCACCACCTGTGTGTATATATAAATATATATATATATCTAATATCAGAAATAAATTCCTTCACTATATCAGCAGGGCAACTCTTTAATGTTGCCTGCAATGTTAAGGGAAATCTCGTTACAAATGTATTCGAAGTGNGATGAGGGTGGAGGACTAGAAAAACTGAATGTTTGCCAGGCTCTTTTATTATTCATCATAGCTGGTTAAATCTAGTTGTCACAGCCCAAGATACTCAAAGATCTTGGTAAAGACCATTATTTTCACCAGTCATATTTCTTTAACCAGATATGACAGTTGCACTGTTAGAGTTGCAGGCTCTAACAAGTTGGTTATGGTCTTGTAGGGTTTTCTTGTTTGTTTCCTTGTTTGTGGGATTTTTAATACAGATTTTAACCCATAATGTTTTGTTGACAAGTTCAGAAATTATGAATTTTTGTCACATGGGGCCCTGGTAAAATAGACAAAATATTTTTAATTAAAAACTTGTACTTTAATTGAACTTCCACGTTTTTCTCTCAGTACTACAGTTAGTCTATAAAATAGACTTCCCTTTAGGCATGTTTTGAAAATTCAAACCCTTAATGCTTGTGGATGCCGAAATAGTTTTTAAATCTGGTTACCCAGAAAGTTTGCTGTACGGAGAGTATTTTTTATGTCAGTATTGCATACTGTCACTTGGAATAGCAGGCTTGATTATTTTTTGAGTAGCCCCAGTGGGATCACGAAGCACGTGTGGTAGGTAGTGAGTATGTGTATACCAAATGTAAATAAAAGTGTACATATAGTGTCTGGCCATAAAAGAAGTGGACTGGTTGCAGGCGTGCTGACACATGCTAGGGAGAAGAAAGAGAGCCCTGTAATAAAATCTCATTGAGGATGCAGAGAGTATGTTTCAGCATTAGGCATTCTCCTCATGTTTCACATAAATGCATCCTCCTCTCATGAGGGGATGAACAGTGCATTTGCACCCGCTCATTCAAATTGAATGTTGGTAAAAGAAGAGTCTTGAGCAAACTGAACAGTCTGGCATTTTTTTAAAGATGGGGGAAAGGTTAAGCTGACTGCTGTTTACACTGCTGTTTATTGGATATTTATTTGCCGACTGTGTTTATTGAAGGTGGTATTGAAAGGATCATTGGCGAGATTTTGGATGGCCACATAGAACAGGTCAGAATTCTATTAAACCAATGCAGTTTTTGCAATGAAGTTTAGATCGTCATAGGTGACTTAGTTATTTTTATAGTTATATTGTATTTTGCTGGGAGATAAAGGGTAGGATGAACCTTCTCTATATTCTTTCCCTCTCTCTCTCTGACAGCACTGCAGCTTTAACTTTGCTTAGAGCTACAATAAATGAAAAAATTCACTAAATACAGCATTTACTAACCAGAAAATTTATTAAAAATAATTAGACTTCACTATGAATGTTTTGTTTCTATTATTTTTGTTTGCTGTTTCAAAAACAACATAGAGCTCGCTGATACTGAACTTACTAATTTTCTCCTTAATGTGCTGAGGGGCTGCGTGGGGGAGAGTCACAGTCACTCTTTTCAGTGAAGCACAGAGTCATCTTGCAGTGCCTTAGGCATATTTTAAAAGCATCACTAGTTAATTATAGAAAGAAAAGGTAAAACTGTATGTGCACACTAGATCTGATCTTCTGTTTCTCTCACAGTGAAGAGATTTATAAGAACAAGGAATTTCTGTTTTTCTAATTTTCACCTGTTTAACACTGCTACCTTGCAATAGGTACACACATGATCACCACCTGTGTGTATATATAAATATATATATATATCTAATATCAGAAATAAATTCCTTCACTATATCAGCAGGGCAACTCTTTAATGTTGCCTGCAATGTTAAGGGAAATCTCGTTACAAATGTATTCGAAGTGCTTTCTTTTTTCTTCTCTTTCTTTGCATGCATATGCTTTTATCTATCTATTTATTTATTTAAAGACACATTTTCTGGACTTTAATGATGACTGCTTATTTTCATTATTTATTTATTTATTTCCCCCCATCTTTACCTGAGGTAGGGTTGAATGTCTGGTACAATAACTGTTGCACTGCAAGTTTTTATTCCTGGATGTGAAGTCTAGCTTATGTAGGGAAAGCAGTCTTCCATATTTGTTCAAGGAAACTGTTGCTCTGAGAAAATGTTCAAAATAGCAGTGTTTTACTTTAAAATTGGGTGTGTGTGTAATTTATGTTTATAAATATATGCTATAGGTGTCTAGGGCTGGTATTGAATTATCTATGCAAAACATATACACAGTGGTTATGTTGGATTAGAGGTTCTTAGAGGAATAAAATGAACTCACATGCAACTAATCTTGGGGTTGACTGGCTCAGTTTGGATGGTTTTCTGTACAGAAGCTGTAAGCAGTGACATGTTCTGTACATGCTTCCTTGGACAATTTGATTGCATTAGTGGTGTCAGGTGAATAGCAGAAGCCAGGTGGTCTTGCCGTAATTACTGGTAGTAAATAAAGCATTGGTCAAAAAGCTTATGAAACCTATATAGCATTTCAGTGCTGGACTGTGGTTTTCTTTCTCTCTCTCTCTTTCTCTTTCTCTCTCTCTCTTTTTAAGTTTTTTCCTCTCTCTCTTTTTTTTTTTTTTTTTTTTTTTTTTTTTTTTTTTTCTTTTTTTTCTTTTTTCCCTTTCCTTTCTATTTTTGGCTCAGGGAAGACTGTCTTGGTGCTGGTCACTGTGTGTGTGTATATACTGGATGGGCTTCAGTGACACTAGAAATTAAAGTCTGGAATCCTAAGACTTCAAAATGTGCTCCAGAGCTAGGTAAATGCTTTCTGTGAGTTTCCCCAGTATCTGTTAAATAGGTTTCTGGAAGGCTTGGTTTGACTGTATGTTTACATGAAAGTATTATATGAACAGCACATGATTTATTAAGTTCCCCTACTACCTCTCTTGGAGCAGCTAATTTTGAAAACCCTAGATGTGATGTTCAGTTTTGAGTAAAAGAGGCTGCTATGGAAAAAGGCATGACATGAAACCTACAGAGTTCCTATGGTCCAGGGGATTGCTCTGTTGATCACATAGTTGTCAGATGCTCTGGATTTGACTGTGTTTGCTTCTTGGTACAATGGAGAACAACGGGCAGCTGTCACTGTGCCAGTTTTTAGAGAGTGGGGGGGGGAAAAGGTGATGCAAGTTGAGACTTGCACTGCTTTTCAATACTGAAGGCTGAAAGATGCTAATCTTTCCTGGGCTGGACAGATGTATTGGGTTTGCATAGCCAGGTCTTGGTAGCAGGGGGACTTCTATGAGAAGCTGCCAGAAGCTTCCTCCATGTCCAGGAGAGCCAATGCCAGCTGACTCTGGGATAGACCCACTACTGGCCGAGGCTGAGCCAATCAGGAAAGCAAGTAATACCTCTGTGATAGTGTATTTAAGAAGGAAAAGGTGCTATTGCACAGATGTAATTGCAGCTAAAGAAGGGAGGAGTGGGAATACGTAAGAGGAATGACTCTGCAGACACTGAGGTCAGTGGAGAAGGAGAGGGAGAAGGTTCTCCAGGTGCTGAAGCTGAGATTGCCCTGCAGCCCCTGGTGCAGACCACGGTGAAGCAGCTGTGCCTCTGCAGTCTGTGGGGTACAGAGATCCACCTGCAGCCCTTGGAGGAGACCCATACTGAAGTAGGTGGATGCCTGAGAGGAGGCTGTGAACCCATAGAAAACCCATGCTGGAGCAGGATCCTGGTAGGGACCTGCAGACCAATAGAGAGAGGGCCCCACCCTGGAATAGGTTTCCTGGTAGGGCTTGTAGCCCTCTGAGGGATCCACATCTGAGCAGGCTGTGCCTGAAAGACTGCACCCCATGGAAGAGGGACCCATGTTGCAGCAGTTTGTGCAGAATTGTTGCCTCTGGGATGGACTGGTGTCAGAAAAGTTCATGGAGGACTGCTTTCAGTGGGAGGGACCCCACACTGGAGAAGGGAAAAGACTTCTCTGCCTAAGTAGTGGCAGGAAAAAACGTGTGATGAACTGACTGTAACCCCCATTCCCCAAATCCCCCTCACTCCTGGTGTGGGAGGAGGTGGAGCCTGAAAGGGTGGAGGGGTGAGGGGAAGGTGTTATTTTCAAGACTTATTTTACTTCCCATTATCCTGCTTTGATTTTGTTGGTAATAAATTCAATTAATATCTCCAAATTGAGTGTTTTACCCATGCGAGTATTTGGTGAATAAGATCTCATGGAACTTAACTCATGAACCTTTCCTTATATATTCCTTATATATTCCTTATATATTCCTTATATATTCCTTATATATTCCTTATATATTCCTCCCCTATCCAGCTGAGAAGAGGATGGTAGATCAGCTTTGGTGGTTGTCTGGAATCCAGCCACTACATCTGGCATCAACCCACTACAACAGCCCTCTCCCTATCCCATACACACAGCAGATTTTGATTGTACTCAATTTTATGCTATTAAGTTCATGTTAGTGTTTGGAAGATGTGTGATGGATTTTTTTTAAACTTTAATTATTTTATTTTTAAATCAACACATTTTGTAATCTTCTTTGCAAACTGGAAGTGTTTTCTTAAATATTAATTAACTTTCAGTACCAGAAGTTAGCTTCTTGCTTTTCTGAAATCTGATAATTAATGCTTTTCTTTTACTTCTAATTGATACATTGTCTGTCATGTCACCATGAGATGCTTCTTTTCTAAAACTGATGTTTTTGGCTTTGCCCAGGCAAATGTTTTCTTTTTACTTGCAGAACTGCCTTAGCTTCTTGTCCAAAATCCAAATAGTGAATGGAGTTTAAAATTTGAATTAACTTTAGAACAATATTTTGCAGTTTAATCTTAACATCAAATTTTGTAGAATCATGAAGTGGTTTGGGTTGGAAGAGGTCACCTTGCTATGGGCAGGAAACCTTCCACTTGACCAGCTTACTCAGAGCTCCATCCAGCCTGGTTTTGAACACGCTCAGGGATGGTGAGTCCATAACTACTTTGGGCAGTGAATTGAAGTTAAATCCTCTTTTCTGAGTACCTATAAGAAAGATTAAGGTGATGACAGCCCATTTCCCTTCATGTAAATGGGATGCTTTCAATAACGTTATATAGCTGATTCTGCTGATAAGCTCAGGGCATTCTAATTTGGAAGTACTACAAATCTAACCAGTCAGCAGCTCTGCACACCCGTCTTTCACTGCTGAGCATTTTAAACCTCTGTATTGTAGGAAAACTGTCAGTGAATTCTCAATCAATATTTTCAGTATTCAGTTTTCTCGGAGAATATATAAAATACCTCCATGTATATTGTAAACTACACTTCACCAGTGAGTGCAGCATTTCACTTGGTGGTAGAGAACTGTCAGAGGAGCTGTGTGGTTATCCCTACGTTGTTGCAGGATGGCAATAGAAGAATTATCCATCTCTTGGAGGATATGTCTGAGCTGTCCCAGGGGAAATGTGAACTGGTACATTAGAAGAGATGGAAGGAAAATCGGAGTTAATATTGCTTTGGATCATTATCTTTGGGAAAGTGTAGCTTTGCTGCTGATGCCCGTGAAATTGTCCATTTGTAGTACTGTGCTTTCACAGCAAGTGAGAATGTTGTTGGTGTTTGTATGTTTACATTGTAAATGCAAGTACCATGTCTGCTTCTGATGGATGCCTCCTGAAAGCAAAGGCAGACTTTGAAGTGAAAAGTACACATGCTAAATTTAGTCAGTTGCTTACTCATTTTGCAGATGGGTAAAAAACCCTTTTCTCTTACTGGGATGTTGAGGATGGCCCTTCCTGGTGACTGGTCGGTCAGCTTGGAGATGGCTGTGAGCTGCCTTTTTATACAGCTGCTCTTATAGAAACAATCTTACTTGAGTATTTTCTTTTAGGGAAAGAGAAGTAGTTTGATGTTTGAAGAGAGATACTTCTGTTCTAGAGCTTTGATGTTTGGTGAGAAGTCTTCCTTTCAGATCCTGAGGAACAGTTTTGAATCCTTTGGATTTAGAGCATTAATGTTAATCTATGAAGAAAGTATAAGGTCCTTGAATTGATGCAGTTGTACTAGACTACTGGATTGTATATTTGGTTGAGTATTTGCAATGTGCATCAGTCTGACTTCATTGGGGGGGTTGCTGGAGCTGTTGGAAAATGCTGTGAATGAAATTAAAGAGTAATTATAAATCAGTATTTTTCTAAGAAACTGAAAAATTGTTTGCCAGTGAGAACAGTTCATTGAAATTTATGCTTTATGGATATCAAAGGGATAATGAGGCTATAGGCATTGCAAAATGTAGCAACAAGACAATAAGGTCTTTGCATCAAATTTTTCTTGTCCTTTGAAAATCCCTTTTCAGTCAGTTTTTTTATAATTTTTAAGTTAGACTTTTTCTCACTCAACATTAAAGATGCAGAAAATGTAAATGTCACTTCCATATTAAGGATTAGCTCTGGGCTTGGAGAAAAAAGCATAAAGTTAATTGGAAGGTCATAAATAAATCAATGCTTTTCTTGTGTGTGTTTATGCATATACTTTTAAGAATCTCTGTGTAAAAAAATAAATTTTATGTTTCTGAAAATTATCTGGATAAATTTATTCTACTTGTTGACTATCTTAGCTGCAGTCTGTAAGATTCTTCAGTTCTCATTTGAGAAAGCTGTTACTGAGTTTCAGGAGTTGACTGTATTGTTTCAGAAACAAAAAAGAGATGCCATATACACTGCTAAATGTAAAATAATTTTAACACCTGGTATCAAATACTTAATAAAGGGAAAAAGAGAACAAGAGAAATGTGTGTCTCGCAAGAGAAACAGCATTTAATTAAAAACTTATGGATATTTATGGTGCTGTATCTTGTACAAGTTTGATTTCTCAGTTTCAGTGAAACTCCATCATGAAAAATGCCTACCTTGGAGTCACCATCCCGGGGGAGTATTTCAAAGACCTGTAAATGCGGTGCTTAGGAACACGGTTTAGTGGTGGACTTGGCAGTGCTGGGTTTATTGTTCTGTGATTCTATAATATGATCTTTCTTTTAGAAAAAAGATTTACAAGAGAAAGTTTTAGCATATTTTTTGTTGTTAATTAAACATAAAAACGTCTTCAAGTATCTATTGCAGCTAAATTGCCTCAGTAGTACTGAACAAGTGATCTTGGAGGCTGTGAATCACATGAGAACACTGTGCATTCTCTCTGGGGGACAGCAGTTGTGTGCAACCTTTCTGCTTCTAAAATCAGTGAGTCAGCAGCTGGCCAGAAGTAGAGAACCCTCTTCTAGCTGGGGCAATGGGGACATCAGTATGGGTCGTGGGAACAGCTGGCACTTCCACCAGAGTGGGGTGCAGAGAGGGTCTAGCCAAAGTGTAGTGTCAGTAAAATAATATATCATCTCCCTCAGTCCCTGGGGTCTGGAGTGCTCTGAGCTGTAATAGTTATCTGTAGTCACTAGAGCATCTCATCGGATTTCAGTGATTTAGTCCCATTTAGAGGTGATACTTCAAATTTCAAGTTGTAGGCAATGCAGAAGTGATGTGAAGAAGCACTTAGTTGATGTGAAAGTGGTTTGCCAAACAAAACTTCACTTAATTGTTGTGGAATGAGGATCATTGAGATTTTGCAAAGTGTTTTGTGTATGATGTGCTCTAGATTAGCTTTATTTTAAATGTATAATTTGAGGCTAAGGAGTGAAAATTTTATGTACCTTAGTTATCAACCTTCTCATGTTTTTTCAGAGCTTTTTTGTATGCTGTTTTCTGTTGTAGACTCTTTCTGTGGTTTCATAGTTTGATAGTAGTAGGTGGAAATTGTTACCTTGCTCCTAATTTAGTAATTGTAAAAAGTAAATGAAAGTATTTATAGCCTAAGGAGGACATAATGATGGGTTTGGTTCATTTTGTTCATCTGTCTTGGTAACTATGAAGTTAATACTGAGTGGATGCTGTGCTCAGAAAACAAATATTGAACATAATTCTATTTTGAATTAAAGTGGCACCATACCAGTGTATATATCGTTACTGATACTCTCTGAGGCCCTGTAAAGTACATATATCAATGTTTTGGATCGCAAACCTCTTTACTATGATACTAGAAAATAGTAATAGGAAACATGTGAAAATGATGAAGTGGAAACTCTTTTCTTAAGTCTTGTAGCCATTCCTGTTCTAAACAGTTAGCTATTATACCAAAGAAATCACTCTTCTGTAAGGTTAAATTTGTGAAAGCTTCAAGGTGTTCCCCCCCACCCCTCTCTCCGGAAATCTATTTAAACCAATTTGAGAAAGTCTGCAAAACAATTAGTACAAGGTTATGGATTTCCAACTGATTTCTGAATTGCCCTTTTCATAAGCTTTTTTTTCATCTGAGTACTCACTATATATATGGTGAGACTGGTGCTTATTGCATCCTTCATGGTGTGGACTAAAGCCACGATGTTGGCTTTGATGTAGAAACAGCTCTTCTGTTTTTCTCTTTTCCAAGAATTTCAGGTGAAATAAAATTGCAGGTGATGAGGATAATGGATTCAAGGAAAAGGAGTTGAGAAACTTCTTGATACATTAGAGCTGAGAGATGACAGAGATAGCAAATGTTAAATAAGAAAGAAGATAATAAATTGAAAGACAGATTCCTTTCGGAAGGCTGGTGGCATAACCAGATGATGCCCATATGCATTTGTTATCAAAACTTGTGTATTGTTTGTGGGTTGTGTTTTGTCTGGCTTCTGATCCATTTCCACTTCAGATGAAGACAAAAAGTTCTTGCTTTCCTTATGGGTTCCTGGTAGCAAAAATCTACTTTCTCTAAGATAAATTAGTATCACGGGATTATTTTATATATTTATGTTCATATACACAAACACAGGTATGTATTGTTGTTGAATCTGGGAGTTATTTTTGTCTCTTTTCAGTTTTAAATACTTAATCTGTGAACAAAAGTTCTCTGGAGCCAAGTATGTTGGGTTTTTTTCCATATTGATGAACTATACCTCATAACTGTCTGGCAGAGCTCAAGTGCAGCAGTTCATGTCTTTGTGCTTGTATTTCATTTCTGCTGTGAGCCAAAGTGCTGAACCATAACAAATCTACAATGCAGAACATTTCTTTATGAAGATTGAGCACAGTAATTTTACAAACTGGAATAGAGTTTATTTAACAAAATGTTGGGGAAAAAAAGAAAGAAAATTAATCAGCATGGACCCTTTATTGCTATCCTATTGCTGGACGATGTTTCCAGACTTGGCAGAGTGGGATTCCAGCTCCCCAGTTCAGGAGCATGAACTTTACCTGGAGTAAAGGCTGGGAGCATGGGAACATGACGTTTCTGTAGCTGAATTTTAGCAGAAGGGGGGGCTACCAGGATGGCTTCTGTTAGAAGCTGCTAGAAGCTTCCCCTGTCCTGCAGAGCCAAAGGTAGCCAAGTCCAGGAGGGACTTCCTGCTGGTGGCCAAGGCTGAGCCAATTAAGAATCATAGTCACACCTCTGTGATAACATATTTAAGAATTTAGGAGTGTTGCGCAGTGGGAAATTCCAGCCATGAGATGACAATGCAGAGTGAGAGAGACCAAGGTTGGAGCAGGAGGAGGAGAAGAAGGAGGGGACCCCATGTTGGGGAAGAGGGGGAAGGACTAAAAGCTATTCCCCTTGCCCTGCAGCCTATGGAGTAGCAGGTGGATGCCTGAAGGAGCTGTTGCCCTGTAGGAGGTCCAGGATGGAGCGAGATCCTGGAAGAGACCAGCCATGACTCCTGGAGAATGAGACCCACCGGAGCAGGCTTTTTTCCCCAGTTAGAAGTGTTGCCCGGGAGGTGGACTCATGTTGGAGAAGTCTTATCGAGGACTGTCTCCCGTGGGAGGGACCCCATGGGAGCAGGGGAAGGACTCAGAGCTGCAGCCCCCCTGAAGCCCGTGGTGAAGACCGTGGTGGAGCAGGTTGTCCCCCTGCAGCCCACGGAGACCATCAGGGTGCAGAGACCTGACTGCACCCCATGGAGTGACCCATAGGACAAGAGCAATGGCAGCAGCAGCAACCTCCTGCAAAACGCCCATTCCCTGCTCTCTTGAACTGCTGGAAAGAGGGAGGAGTGGGAGGAGAAAGGTGTTCTTAAGACTGATTTATTCCTTACTTTTTAGTTTTAGTTCTTATCTTGTTAGTAATAAATTTAAGTATTTAGCCACTCTTGAGTTTGTCATGTCATTATCTCTCAGCTAGTTTTTTTTGCCTTTTCTCCCTTTCCTTTCCTTCGGGGAAAGGGAGGGATTGGAGGTTTGGGTGGACACTGGGTGAAAACCTCCACAGAGAATTAAAGCTTCTGTTGTGCTTGGCAGTTACCACTGACAATTACAGTTCTCCTTCTGTAAACCTGATGCATTGTGTAGAGTTTTAAAAGCTGTATTGACAAACGTGTAGTCGAGATAATTAGCCTCTGGAGGCTTTGCTGAGAGACATGAGAAAGCAGCTGTCTGGTATTTTAAGAAAGTAGGCTCCATTGCAGCAACAGTGATGTAGGGCTGGAGGTCAATTCCTGTGACATTATGTAAGCTGTATAATTGCAGTTTCTGTATTTTATAAAGTACCTTTATGGCAATGTGAATTTTTGACTGGAGTATAAGGGAGTATGGACTTTTCGAGTAGTGGGAACAGCAGTATTTGCTGAGGCATCTTTTTGGTTAGCATTGGGCTGTTAATAATGGTGAGTGATATTTGAAAACATGAGCAAAAGGATCTTTCTTTTTAGGATAGGAAGGCTGAAGGAAGGGCGGGAGTGAGAGAGAGAAGAAAGCATTTTTCTTTGTGCTGTTGTATCTTCTGAAGAAGGGCAGGATCTGTTTGCGATGTACAAATAAGTCTGTAGTGCGAAACGTGGCAAAGAAAGGCTTCCAGCTTTTTTAACTAGATTGTTTTTCAGTGTACAGAGTTTGACATGTCTTGTTCTTGTCCATCCATGCACATGAATGTCTTTTTAGGAAAGAATAAAAAAATGCCTGTCAGCAGCTGGAATGTTCCAGGGGTCCTGTTTCAGCAGGGCCATCTAATAAAAACTGCTTGATGAAATATGGGAGTGAAACTTGCTTGTCCATAGCGTTGCTTGTGGGTGGGATCACACCTTTCCATTATGATTTTTTTCATGATTTGTGGTTGAAAATTTAGGACTGTAGTGATATTTATTCTGGTTATGACTTCTTTCTGTAAACTTTTTGCATCTATTCTTAGGTATTTTGTACTGAAACATGAAAACTGAGGGAACATTTGGAGAAAACATAGTTGAATAAGACTTTTACTAGTCATTTGCTTGAAACATTGAAAAAGTCGATAGGAAGACATTAAAATTGATTTTACAACTTTCCAGCTTGGTTTCACAGTTTATGCTACTTTGTTTTTTACACTTTGATGGAATTAAAACTGTTTGTTATTGCTTATGAATAAATATTCTAAAATGTTATTGTATGAAAAAGCCAAAAAAAAAAGTTCACAGCAATTTCCATGAGAACTTTAAATAACAATTTTAACAGTGTCTCTTAGAACTTAATCCTAACTGAGACTGCTCCAAAGTGCCTAGGAGGGCAAATAATTTATAGCTCTGAAGAAGTTTTAGTTTGGACTCATGCCTATTACGTTTTCAAAGAGCAGAGCATGAGGATATGTGACAAGAATTTGGGTGCAGGAAAGCAGCATATCTATGGTTTGGAAGGAGCAGTTGTCTTCCGTAATGTGCAGTTTCTTAAATTGAAAATAAAAATCTGAGCACTGAATTCGTTTGTTGAGCCTTCTTCTTCCCAGAAACGTGTTGGGGTTTTTTTTTTGTTTTGTTTTTTTGTTTGTTTGTTTTTTACTTTCTTCTTACACTTTGTGCTTGCAAACCCGAGGAACTGCTTCTTTGCATGTAGGAAGTAGATGAGAAACAATTTATTATTTTTTATTTCTTGGTGAAGGAAATTATGCCAAAAGTCAAGTAAGAATTTGGAAAACATGAGAAATCTTCCCTCATGTTTTTTGCTTTGTTTTTGGAGCTATATGTTATAGAGTGATAAAGTATTTACCTTTTTTCTGCAATTGGCCATTTTAATAAAAAATACAGTGACTGGAAAAAGCCATATTTCTGGCATGTTACATGTTACATGTGCTTGCCCAGGCTCTACAGTTCTTGCTTGTAAATACAACCTAGCAATTGTAGATCATCATGTGTATATATGTATACATGTATCCTTAGAGAAGCTGAGCTTTGACCTTCCTTGCAAGGTGCTGCCTTTCTGGCTGGCAGCTGCCCACTAATCGGGGTAAGATCGGGGCTGTTGATGTCAGGGACTGAGGTGGGCCCTAGCTAGTGCTGGTTTAGAGTCTTGTAATAAATAACTGTGATTTGTTCCTGCAAATTTTATGATTGCAGGAAATTATAGGGCAACACTAATTGATTTTTGTTTCTTGGTTCTTTGTTTGTTTGTTTTTGAACTTGGTACTATTATTTCCTTTCAGTAAGTGCCTGAAGAAATGCTACCCGAAGACAAGGGTCTTGAATAGTATTCTGTTTATTACCAGTAGCAGCAGCAGCAATATTGTTGCTTCTGTATTAAAACTGTATGAAAGTTTAGAGCTCCTTACATGGTATTGGGCAGCCAAGCCACATGTGCAGGAAGCCTGTTAGTGTGGTATTTGCTACCCTTCCATACTTGCCCTCTGGAAACAGAAACATCCAGCCTTGGCAAGGACTAAAATCCCGGAATTTATCCTCTTGGTACTCCTGTGGTTGACCGGTGCTGTCCTACTTCATTTGCTGTAGCAAACTCTAACCTTCGCCCTTCTGGCACAAGTGAAATTATGTCTCTGTATCGAAAGTGTGTAACCAGCAACTGCAACTGGAGTCTTCAGAGATTGGGCTCAGGTCTGCTTGCATCATGTGCATATAAAGAAAATGAGAAAGCAAAATAAGGCCACAAATTGTTTTTTGTTTGTGTTTTTGTTTTTGGTGTGTTTTTTTTTGTTTTTTTTTTGGTTTTTTTTTTTTTGTTTTTTGTTTGTTTGTTTGGGGTTTTTTTGTTTTTGGTTTTTTTTTTGTTTTTGGTTTTTTTTGTTTTTTTTTTTTGTTTTGTTTTGTTTTGTTTTGTTTTGTTTTGTTTTTTTCCCCATTGACTAAGCAGGCAGTGAAGAAACCATCCTGGTAAGTGTTGAGTAGGTCCCCCTCGTGAGGCAGTTCCAGATGTGTCATTAGCCCAGCATCCTGGATCTGCCAGTGTTTTGCTATAGCTCCTCATGCAAGGCCAAGGATCTTTGGGGACTGCAGCCTCTTCTATTTAGAAACATTATAAAGCAGAACAAAACCTCAACCTTGTTAAATGCAACTCCTGAAGTTATTGGTTGCAGTAAAGGTTGAATATCATGGGTACCTCTTACAATTTTTCCAGTTTCTGTTTGGGAGCAGTGGAATATCTGCCTATCTCCTTAGCTAGCCATGAAATATATGGCTATAAAATGGCAATAAAGTCCCCCTGTACTGAAACGGGTGTGAGATCAAGACTAAGTTGAGGGAAATGCAATATTTACTCTTAATCTTAAGTTTTCTGAGAAAAGTGTATTATTTTAGTTAATACTGAGTTTTGTGAAATAGATTAATAAAGTGGTGCTGGTTTAATGATGGCAGGCAAAGTGTGGTCTTGCACAAAGCCAGTTTAACTATCTGCCTTGCCAGCTTCCTGGGTTCAGGCTCTCTTGTCTCCAGAGGTTCACCTCTGCCAAGTACTATGTTTCTTTTATTGTAATCATGTAAAGGGATGCTAGGAATAGAGAGGAATGGTGTTACACTGGATGCTGGTAATGAAGTAACAACCAGACTGATATTCCCCATGCTGCTTAAAATCAGCATTTCCCTATATAGCCTTGCCAATTTAAACTCTTAAGCCTATGAGTGGCACTTATAGTATATTTTGGTAGTCCATGTGAAGTTTTCAAAAACTCTCTCCAACCTATATAGTTGTTTGAGTCTTCCTTTTATTTTGGGAGAATTAAAGGTGACTTCTGTGTGAATTGTTTCTTGGTTCTTTTAGCAGGAAGAAACTGGATTAATGTGTTTTTGGGGTTTTTTTGTTTGTTTGTTTTTTTTAAATTTACTGTTGAAAAATAACATGTAGAAGCTGAGTGGAAGTGTGACATTCTGGAAAGCAAAGGCACAGAAATCGCTGTCACGTGTTAGAAAGTGAAATTTATGTCTTAAAGACATAGTATAAGCTGGTTTTACTCAGATGAATAACTCAGTCTAGAGAGGAGTTCTCATGGGAAGGTTGTCACTGGAGGAGGAGAAGAGAAAGAGGATCTCCAGAATTAGGGTATTTCGGAAGAAAGATTAAAATAAGTGTAGAATACAACTAAATGAAAAACTTCTAAACAGTGCTTGTTTTTTAGGAATTTGTGTGCTATTGCTTGTTCTTACTGCTGTCAGTCCTCATGGTGCTGTTGTGTAAATCAGTGCCCTACTGGTCTTCCTCATTTATGATACTTCACAGCAATTCATTCTCTCTGTCTTATCTAAAGGACTTTTATTTTTAGCTTTACAGCCCTTTAAGGTACTTCTGTCTAGCACAGACACATGACTCTGAGAGAGCTCTCACATCCAGCTTGAAAATGTGTTTTCCTACAGGGAATGAATACAGTGGAAATTCACCCTGTTTGTCCAGGGACTTGTACTCGGGACTTGCCAATATGTCCTGTGAACCTGGACTTCTTTTGGAGTAATTTCTGTAGTGAAATTGCAGTAAGGGAATGGGTGCTAATGACTTAATAGATTGAATAGATTTTGATAGTAGATTTTGACATACTTTCCTTCTCTTACAGTCAAGTGTATTATATATTTTAAAAGTGCACTGTAATACTTTGCGTTATGGGCATCTTGCTTACAAGAGGTGTCAAGATTATGTTTACCTGTCTCCTCTAACTTAACTGCATTATGAAAAGCTTCCTTATCTTTCTGTTAGTAGCAAGCTATCCAGTAATAGCAGATTTGCACGTGGCACTGATGAGTAAGTATCATTTAAGTAAACTAAATATATTTAGAGGCACCTTTCATAGTTGTTAACATGCTATATTTGAAGAGCAAGAGCTGAGTGATGGATTTAGGTATGGAGGTGTAGGAGAGTATTCCTGGAAATTTAAGTGAGGAGTCATCTATAGTGGTAGCTAAGAAGGGTCTTCAGTGATGCTAGTGCACATAAAATTCTTCAGAGACCATTTTTGCACTTCTCACGGTCAGGGGAGAGAAAATGGCTTTTTTCAAAAAGGAGTTCACTGCTCAAGACAGATAGTGGCTCCTGCATCCTACTCCTAGGAAGAGTCTCTTTTTCTGTGTCAGCAATAGATCAAGCTAAAGGGGCCAAGCATCACTAAACCAGAGATTGCTTTTCTGAATGCCTCTCACAGGCTCTCTGGGGGCAACGTTCAAGTGAAAAATATTAGAAGCATTTAGGGTATCTAAGAGATATCTGGTCTCTCTGGGTTTTCCTGGATTTCAGAAGAGAGAGGAAACAGTGCAGTGGAAATGTGTGGATATGAGATGAAGTGGGGAAAAAAATGTATCCTTTTTTTTTCCTGAGACTGACTGTCTTGTCTGTAACATTCTTCTCCATATTGCCAATGTTTCTGAAAGCGTTCAACTGCGTCAATAACCTGAGTTATTAAAAAAAAAAAAAGGAAAATGAATCTTTAAGGAGTTGAAAATTCATTGTTGAAAAAGCCCAAGCAGAGGGAGGGAAAAGGAGTGGACTGGTGGAGTGTGTGTCAGTGTTGGGAGTAGTGTTGCAAAAAGGGCATCTTTGCATGTCAGGCTTCTGAGAAGGAACCTCGACTGAGTTAGATGGACATTTGCTAAGAGAAATGGTGTAGTGAGGGGTGGTGGTACATTAACTTGACTGGATAATGGCTTCAGTACAACTTTAGTTCCTTCTGTTTTCACATAAACTTTTAGTGCTGCTTAACATTGCTTTTGGTCATTGGTTGCTTCTTCAGTAAATGAAGTGCATCTTTGTGGCCCTCTTAGTGCAGATAAATAAATTTCCAGAGTTTTTTGAGACTGGATTGTTCCACACACAACTGTGTTCACCTTTCCCAAACAGCTGAAGTCATCTGTGGCATTGGTAATTGGGTAATATTTTTGTCTGAATTGATTTGGTTTTCAGTTTCAAAGAGATACCAAAACAACTGTAGTAAAGAAACCCTTCAAAATCACATTGGCTTTCATAGGCATATAGCATCTCTGCCATCTGTTCTTTAGTGATAACTCAGATCTTGTGAAATGTTTTTATGACACAGTTATTTTTCTTCTTTTATTTTAGGATTTTGTTTTAATTGTATGGCTTTTTCTTTAGTTATAGAGACATTCTTGAAACTGCTGTATTCCTGACCATCATGGTTTGTCCGATGGTAGATCAGAATCAGAGATGCAAATGACTTCTATTCAGGAACCTGCTTTTCCCCAAAGATGGGAACAGCTGCTTGGACAGTGAACCTCCCTGCCAAAAGCCAAATGGCAACCCTTTTGCCGCGGTTTGACAGGGTTTTGGCAGCTGCTGCCATAGTGGGACTTGCAAGGTAGGCTGAGGGAAAGGGAGGTGAGAAGCACTGCCCCCTGGCCCCAGGGACATGAAAGCCGTGTGTACAGAGTGGGGTGAAATACCTGGTTCCTGAGGGGAGAACAGACTGGGGGGAAGATGCTGGACATCTGGGGAATGCTGCACGTGGGGAAAGAAAAAAATATCCCAGAGAGCGTTAACTGGAAAGGGTAGGTGTACTGTCCGGTTGTGGTCCTCTTCATCTTTCAGCATGACTTGAGATTTTATTCCCTGTGAAATGCAACATGCCTGGGGTTCGTGGCCATGTGTTGTTGAAATTAAGGGCAAGGTTTCTGTGAGATGTCTCTTTTTACCACAGTGGGGTTGTCACTAAGCTGTTGCTCCCCTTGACATCTGGCTTGTTCATTTAAATTCCCACTTTGCTCACAAGCCTGTGCCAGCTGGTGGCCTGACAGAGGAGGCATTCAGAGGTGAGGTTAATGTGCAGGGTGTGACATGAACAGGTACATTACTGAATATCTTCTGGAAAAAAAAAATTAGATGGAGATGGTCTTTGATGCAGACAGCTGTGCTACTTTGCAGCTGAGGCAGATGGGCGGTGGTGGTGCCTCTGGTGGTGAGGACAGATGAGGTAATCTGCTTACTTAGTAATTTCACACGGGAAAGTCAGTATCTAGAAAGCAGGAACTAGGTGCTCACATGGATGCTTAGAACAAAGGGTTACAATCTGCAAATCCAATTACACTGATGGACCAATTGGCCTTCTCTCTGTAAAAAGGGAAAAAAAAAAAAGTAAAATAAAAATTGGATGTTGTTGATAGATGTTGCAACTCCGTCACTGCAAGGTGCATGTGTGGGGAAAATAGAAGAGTTTCTGCTCTTCATCATTCTAGGTGTAAGAGATATTAGTTTTCTGCAGCCATAATATTTCAGCATTTCAGGTGTCCTTTTCCTTCTATCACATTCCATCCAGTGTCAGCTTTACAACCTAGCACTGCTATTGCAAGTGACTAGGTACTGTTGCTTCTCATTTCCTCCCAATATGTTTATCCTAAATTTGCTGTCTGGAAAATCGTGGTGCTACAAGTAAGTATGTAGAAACAGTAGATATGAAAAGAATACTTTATACCTGGGGGAACCACTTGGTTTCCTGTTTATTTGAGAGCTGTGCTCCGTAGTGTTTCCCAGCTGAAACAGAGAGACATTTAGAGCATGTTCCTCATTCAGATGTGCAAGTAGTTCCTCCAGCAAGAGGAAGAAACCAGGTTTGGTATAATCCAGTTTACCTGGTGGATTTTGTTTAGTTAGTTTTTTGTTCATCAAAAAACACATGGACAACTTGAGCAAGAGATGTCTGGGAACAGGTGGATTTTGTGCTATATTGTAATGATTCATAGTTTGAATAAAGGTGCCATTGGACAAAAACAGACATGGAAGTATCTCCTTATGGTGAATCAACATTTTGTGTGCACAGTATTTCCTTCAAAGATCATTTTTTTTTTATTACCATCACTTTCAAAAATGATCATAAGGATTAAATTCAGCAGGGTAAGTCTGTTATATGGAGAAGCAAAAATAAAAATGTGCCTTATTTTTGTTTATGGGATGTTCTGTTGGCAGAAATGAGAGTAGGATCCAGCAGTGTGCTCAGGAGCTGTGAGCTCAGCCATTTGATCAGTGGGAAAAGGTATTTGTGGGTGTTAAAACTTCAGGCATGCCAGCACTCCATATGTAGCTTCTCTAGTAATGAATTTTCCATAATTAGACAATTTCTATTGACCAGAAGGGGAAAAAATGGGCTATGGTTTCTAGGAAGCTATTGTTTAATGCTGGTGACTTAATGTGGCAACAGGATTTTCACTATAGGAGAAGCCCTGAGTCAGGTTGCAGAGCAGTCCAAGATCTTTCAAGACTAACAAGGAAAATGCATAATGAGAGATGAATTAAGTAACGTAGTCTCTTGAAGGAGCTTAATTTCCTTTTTTCTAAAAGAAAAGAAATTTTCTCATATATTACTGCTAAAGCTAGCATTTGAAATGCTGTTGCAGTGTAGCTATTTGGCAGCTTGGCTTGTTCTCATGCTAGAAAATGATGCTAATAATTCCTATTGACTGCTGTGACCTCTGCTGGAGGGAAAAGAGTCCATTTCCTTCCTCTCAGAGCCTGGTAGCATAATCTTTATTTATTTATTTATTACTTGTTTGTTCCCTGCAGCAAAATTTCCTACTTGCCAGGTGGCTGAAGTGATTTGCATACTTTGTCATTTATGTCCTGTCATAAATGTAGTTCAAAAGCAAATATCTGATGAAATTTTTAACCTAATAGGCTTTCAGTTCCTTGAGTGCATGCTTTGTACTCCTCATAGGGCTTAATTCGACTCTGCCTGTGAATGTCTGTCTTGATGTTTAAGTCCACAGGTACATTTCTGTTTGCCCCTTTGCCTCACACTGCATTAAGATTGCATTTGTACAGCATGCCATGGTTTGAGTGTCTCAGAGATGTCAACATGTAAGTCTATATTGTATCACTTTTCAGAGTGCGTACACTGACTCTGCAGTCAGATCTACTTAGTGTGAAGTGTGTTGCAGTTCTGGCTCTGTTTAGTTGGAAACAACTGACAGTGAAGCCATTTCAGAGTATCAAATCTTTGGCTTCAGACTGTTATAATAGCCAATAATTAAACACTCCTCATTTTTCAGTGTTGCAAACAGTGGCTTACATTTTGACTTTACATTCCAGTTTACTAATTAGATTCCTCTTTAAGAAGATTCATGTTCACATATCACTGTTTTGGAAACATTAGGGAATTTGTTGTTTTTTGGGGTTTGTTTGTTTGTTTGTTTTGGGGGTTTTTTTGTTGTATTTTTTGTTTGTTTTTGCCTGGCAGACTTTTTTCTATGTCTAAAGCAAACCTGTCATGGCTTCAGATCAAAAACTACCTTTGCTATGATGGCTCTGCCCCAGAAGAGTTGTGGTATGGAGAAGCAGTGAGCACACCAGTGGCTTGTTTTTGAGGGCACTCCAGGCAGTACATGATTGCCCTGTTGTGTCAAACAATCAAAAGTTTTTGAGCTCTGACCCAGAAAGCATGAGTCAAAGTTACTTTTGCTTGCTAGCTCTCAGCAGCCTAGGAAGAGCTTACTAGAGGCACACATAGGCCCACGTGGTGTTTGTTCTCTGCACATTTGTGGGCAGTGTTGTTGTGTTTTGGTTGTAAAAGCAGCCCCCTCAGATGGGGAAACAGGTCAGCAGAGTGCTAGGTTTTGGGTGCGAGTGGGAGGCTTTCAGGGAGGAATGTGAGATGGAGTTAGTTGCAGCCTTTGAGTTTCTCTGTGTGCTCCTTTCTTCTGGTGAAACGGCGTCTTTTTGTGCCAGCTTAGCTGCCTGTGGTGAGACAAACACGCAGACCAGGTGTTGGAGTCACAGCAGTGACAGTGACAGAAGAGAAAAATAGCTGGGAGGTACAAGCAATGGGATCCACGTGAAAAATCTGGTTTGTGTGTGTGAGGGAGGGAGTGCAGGATTTGCTGTTTCTGTCATGTGTCTGGGGGCTGGAGTGGCACCTAAAGTCATGCAGAACAAAGCGTGAGGAGAAGAATCCTAAACAGGAGAGTTCTGGGAAAAGGGAAGGCGTCTGCAGGGTATAAAGGAATTTGGGAGGAATAACAAATGAAAAAGTCTAGATAAAGCATATGTTTTTTTTCCCTCAGTTTAACCTGTGTTCTAGCAAACAGCACAGAGGAATCAAAAGCTTCCTTATTTCAGAAGGGTAAAAACTAAACTACTCCACTGGGCAAAAAGAGGATTCTGTAAGTGATGTTGAAAATCTGTTTGTCTCTTGCAGTTTTGCTTATTTAAAGCTGGATATCCTCATCCCATAGTATCTTATTAGACTTGTACTGTTCAGAGGAGCTATGTCTGCACCTCCATCTTCTCTTGCTCCTTGCCAGGCAGATTTTAGCAGGCATGCTCTTCATGTCTAGACTTTGAAGCTTAGTGAAAGAAAGCAGCTTAAACTCTTGGAGACTAACATGACCACAATGTTGCACTTGGAGAGGACTCCACAAACCCAGAGACTGTGAGACTGTGGTNTTATTTTTATTTTTTAATTTGTAGACAAGAATTACAAAAGAACTTTCATGTTGAAAATAAAATCATAAAAGTAATCTCCAAAACTGGAAACAAATGTAACAGGTAAAACCCCCCCAAGTAATATATTTTGAAAAATAGGTAAATCTTAGAAATCCAAAACTTAGAATTGTTTTGGGGCTTTGCTTTTTTTTAAAAAACTTTTTTAATATAAAACCTTTAACCTTATTCCAGGGAATGGTGGTATTTTTGAACACAGTGATATTTTATAGTACAGTGACAGATACTTCCTTTTCCTATAAGGTTGATTTAATTAATCTTTCTATTGTCTGGAAAAAAGAGTCTGCTGCCTGTTTGACATCTCCTCATCTCAAAAGCTTCTGAAGATTTTGTGTCAAAGTCTTCTAAGAATCATAACTACCACTTATGGATTATAAGAGTCATTCTACCTTGAACTTCAGCAGAACAAAAGGAATACAATTGTAGTTGAAATTAGAATGGTGATGCTTAAAATACATCACATCCACTGCTTCTTTGGGGTGTGGGGCTCTTCTTGTAAGCCTATCTCCAACATGCTTATCGAGACAGCACTCTGTGTATTTATTCTTTCATAGTCACAGGAGTACTTCCTCTTCTGTAGAAATCTGAAATGCCACTGAGTGGAGGAGGAGTCCTTGCAGCATCCATAGGAACAGGCTGTGGTAGCCTTTCTCTTGCTGGTGAAACACTGAAATGCTCGTGGATGCAGAAGCAGAAGAATTTGAATCACCTGTTCTTAGTGTGGTACTAAAATATGTCTATGGCAGTCTGTGAATTTAGCAGTGCCAGCAGTGCAGCTTTAAAGCATCTTTTAAGAACAAATCTTGAAAAAAAATTTATTTGCAGTATTTTCTGTTGATGTGTTTCTACGGACTCAGGTGTGGGATCATCAAGAGTCTAGTGCAGTTTGCTTTTCTCCAAACTATACCTCTATGGGAGACATAGAGGACTCTCTAGCCAGAAAGATAGGAGGATTTTCTTCTTGATGGAGAAGGACTGAGCTTTCTGCTTAATTGCTGCAATATTGATTACTTTGTGTTGTAGTTTGAAGCAGTATTTCCACAGGTGTCCTCTCACAACAAACAGTCATGCTTGACTTCCAAGATGTTTGTGTACTTCCAGAGTGAAGGGGTAACATTTCTCATATATAGTTGTATAGTTTGTGTAGATTGGTTTGTGTGGTTTTTTGTTTGTTTTGGGTTTTTTGTGGGTGGGTTTTGGGTTTTTTTCCTGTATTAGGATAGAGTTGGAAAGAATACAGGCTAACTTGTTTTGGTTCACCTGCCAAAAATGTTTCAGTTGCAGGCTTTCTTCTCCAGAGGATAAGGGGAAGGTTAGGAATAAAGCCTGATTGTTCAGTAATTTTCTGTCTATTAATCAGTAGAAGTCAATTCCCTTTTTAAAGAAGACAGCGATGGTTTATTTAATTATTTTTTACAATAGATTCAATTTAAGCTAACCTCAGTTGCTACTCCACTCCAGGAGAGTGGGCATGAAAGATAGATTTGCCCATTCCTTTTTTAAACATGCCTTCTTTAATCTAAATAACTAATGCTCACATCTCAAGTATTAATATGGCTTTGAGTGAATTGGTGCTGGACTTGCAGCTTCTAGTTAGTTACCATTGCTTAGGGCAGACAATTTAACCTCTTCCAAAACTAAATAGTGAGTTGTAGTTTGACAATTAGACTTATCAGAAATTAGACATGTCTAATTTAGACAATTAGACATGTTTTATGTCCAGCTTCTGAAGCAATGACAGTTTGGTTTATGTTCTCCTTGTCACCCTATATTGCATTAAATACTGTTGGACCATCACCTTCCATTCCTAATAAGATTATTTTCTGACTTCAGCAATAGAAAGACATTTTGTGGGGACTTTTAAAGGAGTGTCTGATTGAAGTTAGTTAGCTTTGTGGCATCTGCAACTCTCAGCTGTAGACTAGCAATAATCGAAATGTCAAAAATTTTGACCCTGAGCCTTCAGCTCTTAGCTAGGACTCCAGAAAGCATGACATATATAGTAATGAGTACTGAAGGAAAAAGTAATTAGTGATTCTTGAGTTTTATTTATGAAAAGAATTGCATGGAACAACCTGCAGGCTTTCATTTCTGTTTTTATTTAATCTTTTTGGTGTTTTCTTTGCATTATCTAAATCATAGCTGTTGAGGGGGGAAAATCAACCTAATTTGCTTGTATTTCATTAGTTGCCTAAATCCCACAAATACTTGTATTAGATTTGTTTCTATTACATTAAAGCTAAAATGCAAATCAGTAGATTTGACTAGAGCTTTTTGGTTTTCATTTTTGTTCGTCATTTTACTGTATGTTATATCTTGGATGAAATCCACTTTAAGGATTGTGGAAGATGTTCATTTTCCATATAATGGGCTGTCTAACCATTTAGGCTTGGTAGTGAAGAGTATTAAATTAATTTTTGTAATATTCCTAATATGGTGAAAATATTCTCTAAAGCTACATTTTCAATTTTATGATAGCAAATCTGCAAGAACTGTTTAATGCTGTTGAGCCATTTATATTATCTCTTGATGGAACTGAGTAATAGGTAAAACTGTCCAACAGTAAAGCTTGAAATTTTGGCACCTGCTTCATCTTCTGTATTTAGGCATGAAACAAATTCTCATTCTTTTTATAGCAGCATATTGGAAGAAGGGGGTTGGAGAAAATCATGTACTCTGGAGACATCCTATATCTTTCCTCCATCACACAGAAACAAAAAGAGCATGTTCTGACTATAGGGTCTCAATAGTACTGACCAGGAATGGAGAAGGAAATCAGATGGTATTCATGTTCTGTGTATGAAAGACATATGTGAACTGGAAATTTGGATTTGGCAAAACTAGTTTACTGATATGGAGGATGTATGCATGTGTAGGGGTGACTTCTTAGCCTGGTTTCCAAAGGAAAAAAAAAACCCACGCTTATATAACTTTGCTGCTTGTTTCTGTGCCTATCACACATTTTAACTCACTGTCGAATGTGTTTCAAACTGGCCAGATGGGTGGTAATCTCAGTGGTCCTAAAATAGTCTACTGCAGCCTTTAGCCAAGAGGACCTATGATCCCTTCCCCAGCACTTGTCTTTGACCCACTGGAGAAGCAGAGGGGCAGTAGGCACTTGCCAGTGGCCCCAGGCAGCTGCCATGTGGCTGGCCAGCCGGTGCCCATGCGGGGCTGGATTAGCCTCAGGTTGCAGTGCTTGCATTCTCTCTCTCTCTCTCTCTCTCTCTGCCAGCTATCAGATCAAATTAACCTTGGTAGGTGACCCCTACCAGTTTTTAAGTATTGGACTGGGGCGAGGTTGGCAGATGCACACACAGAAGGCTCTGTCTCTGTTTGTGGCTGTTTGCCTGGACTTCATCAGCAGAGGAATATGGATGATCTCTGCTGATGGGGGGACTGCAGGCTGGACACCTCACATCACTGATTCAGACCCATCCTGTGAAGGTGCCATGACAGGCATTACTGCTTTGTGACTTCACCCCCGCATGGGACAGGGCCTGTTGTTTACCAGCCAGATTGCTCATCTGGGGAGGGCTGTTGCTTGACTGGAGTCTGGATCCATGGTGTTGCAGAGAGGCTGCCACGGCTTATCTGGCTTTCTGACTGCTTCCTTGGCAGCACATCTAGACAGGCATCAGTGAAGCAGCCAGGAAAAGCTTTCAGCAGATTGAAGGTGACTGTAGACCTCTGGGGGCAGAGGTAAGGAGGACAGGTGTCTTGAGTGGCAGGCTCCTCAGTCCTCCCATGTAAAGTTTGATTTTCATGTGAAAACTGACTGAGAGGTCAGGGAAAAAATAATCCCATTGTGCAAGAAGTTTGGGGACTTCTAAATAAGACCCACTTGACAGGTAACTTTTGGGAACTGGAACTCAGAAAAGCATCATGCCAAAAGCGGAGCATGCTAAAGCAAGGACAGGTAACAGAGGGAAAGTACAAAATTGTAGCTTGGTCACACAGGAATGTAAACAAGAAGAAAAAAATATTAAAGACAGAACCAAAACTACCTAAAGTAATAAAGGATTCTTAAAGTAGACTAATAGCAAAGGGAAGTTTGGGAAAGGTGTAAATTCATTAATGAATGGAAGAGGCAAGTTAGTATTGGACAATACAGAAAAATAGAAGCACTAAATGCTTTATTTGCTTTAAGGAAAAGACTGATGCCCTGCCTTTGTATATGCCAGCATTTTTTTTGAAAGGCACAGCCAACATCTGGAGAGCAACAAGGTAGTGGACACTCGGAGAAGCTGGGTATATCCAGAAGGGTGGTATTGGATGGGAACTGCTGGGGATACTGAAAGAGCTGGAAGATGAGAGACCAGTAGAAAAAACCTGCAGTTGGAGGAGGTCCCTGGTGAAAGAGGAAAGTTTGATGTTTTACCCACCTCTAAGAAAGACAAGCATGGGCAGCTATGAACCGCTCAGCTTCATTTCATGGCTGGAAAGATCGTGGAGTATATTCTCATTTCCAAACACATGGAAATGAAGGCATGAAGACACATGAAGAACAAGAAGACAATGAGAAACAGTCATTATGGATTAAGCAATGGCAAATTGTTCTTGACTCACCTTACTGCTGCTTTGGCTTAAATGACTTGATGTAGAGGTGAGGACAAGCCATAGGTGCCTTGAATTAAGTAGTGCTTTTGTCATTGGCTTCTGTAGGGGTTTCCTTTGGAAGCTGAAGGAGTGTGGGCTAGAGAAGTGGAATTTTAGATGGATTGAAAATTAGCTGCTGAAAGGTTCATCTAGTTGGTGGTTGTTAACAAGCAGGGTATTTTAGGGAATGATGCCAAGGCTGACACTGTTAAGAGTTTTCATCAGTAGCCTGGGTCATGAAGCACAAGCCACTTTGTGCATATTTGCAGATATGCTAAATCACATTGTTTGGCATGCTAGATGGTAGAGCTTCAATCCAGAGAGAGCACCTGGCACAAATCAACAGCATGTGTTATGTTGAATTGAGCAAGAGCCTTAAATGTGCTGTCATTACAAATAAGGTAAATAAAGCACTGGGCTGCACTAGTAGCAGGGCCTCGAGGATACTTTTTATCCCCTTGATTTAGTCTATGTCTGAAATACTCTGCTCAGTTTTGGAGGCACTGCACTTCGAGAGGGAGGTAGAAGAGTTGAAGAAGGACCATTCAGAGGTGTAGCAAATGGTGAGGGGTTTAAGGAGTGCTTGTCAGGGAGAGACTGACAGAGTTGAGCTGACATAGTCTAGAAAAGAGGAATCTGAAGAATAGCCCAGTAGCATCCTGAGGGCATTTGCAAAAAATTTTAAAGCTGATTTCTGTTCAGTTGTGAGGGATGGCAAAAAGCGAGATCTAATGGCACAGATTGTAATTTGGGTTTGAACAGTAGGGAGGAACTTTCATCTGCAGGGGCAAAGCAGACCTGGAAGAGTTTACCCATTGAAGTGGTTTAATTTCTGTCCTCAGAGGAATTTGTAACTCATTTGGACAGAGTCCTAGCTGACTTCATCTGCTGTTAACAATAGTTTCCACCTGGGCAGAAGTTAATCCTAGCCAGCATTTCTTTGATTCTCTGAGGTCTCATGGACCANTTTTTTGGTGTGTATGGTGTCATCATCCCAGATTTCACAGATGACTGGAAAAAGAACTTCTTCACTCTGGGCCTTTTAAAATGCTTTAAGATTATGTACAAAAGGATGGTTACTCTGTCAGTACCAATATGCATCCCTTACAGGAGTGTAGTTTTGGCCTTAGGGAACTGGGCTATGAGTATGGAACTCTAATCACTGTTACCACTTAAACTGAAATAAAGTAGCTCAGTATTTTTACATCTGAGCTATAATTTTAGAAGTTTACATTCCGTATGTAATTAGAGACATGGATACTTTTAGCAGAGATAGTTTGATAAACCGAAGTGTTGGCCATGTGTTCTGAGTTGATCTCTTCTCTTCTGTCAGCATAGATTAGATAAGGTTCTGAAGTCCTGAAAGAGTGCCCCATTTGATAAGTACTGTCTGTATTCAGGGAACCTGGTGAAAGCATACATAATTCCAAGGCTGACTACCTCTCTCTGTGCCACTGCTTAGTCTCACGGTCTGCTGAGAAGAGAGCATTTTGGGTTCAATTGAATGATGGCAGTAGCGGTATTTTTATATATTTTGGGAGACTAAGAAGGTAGTGTAAAAGTAGATGTATCATTGTCTTTTTGTCCTCGTTCATGTTTTGGATCTGTCTGCACAGAGCACTCTGTGTGTGTGCTTGTAATCAAATGTTTAGTGTCTGCTTATTTTTCTCTCTAACTCCTCATACCTTTCACAAAAAGTAGCCCTTGTGCACAAGAAGTGATTGTGTGTATGCCAGTGCAACATGAGCTTGTACAAAAGAGATTTTCGCTGTTAAAAACCTTAAACGAACTGCAGAACTTCTATCAGTTCAGCAGTCTTCTTGTTTAATCTCATAATGATGCATGAAGATTGTTTACTGCGGTAGCTTTTATTAGTTGTTATGCAAATTTTGTCATAAATCCCATCAGTAATAATCAAGGTTTTATTAGCTAGGCAGTTATATTGCTTGGAATTTTCTGAAGCCATGTTTAATGGCCAGGGAGTGAGGAGTATTTGAAATGCTCATTTTAAGGTATGCCTAAACTGTAGTCGCACCTTTTATAATACCACTGAACTAGTTAACTTGGTTAACAGCAATAATGCAGTTGGTTCCAGGTCTTATGCTGCTACCATTTCTGTGATTATTGTTAAAAGGTATGGAGATACTGTAGGGGCTACACAAGGATTACTTTAGTGATGTAGCAAGAAGCCTAATGTACAGGGATATGGTGGGCAGGTTGTATGAGCTCTGCATGCGTAGTTTATGACCCTGCACTGGGAGCTGTGATGAGTATGCACGGACCAAATGCACTATGTATCTCCATAATTAACTTGGGGACTTGAGGATAGTATTTTCTCTTGGTATTTGATTTTAGAATGCTTAAGGAAAACAGGAAATACAGATGTACACCATTCACAGGTGGTTTTGCTGTACCACTCATCCTTGCACTATGAGACCAAAGCTGTGCCTATCTGGGATGTGCTTCTATCTTGGGCGTATCTGCATGAAGTATAATTACCCTGTTGAATGCAGGATTGATATTCCTAAAATAGACACAGAATCTAACCTGAAAGTTAAATAGAAATTATAAATGTGTGTGTTCGGATGTATTTTTGGTGTTGATGTCTGAAGTCTAAAATAGCTGCAAAATAAGATGTTTTAAATTATCTATTTATTTTTTGAGCTATATGTCTAGTGTGAGAATTTTTAATGCTGACATGGCAGCTCAGACTGCATGTTGTTAATATTCTTGATTACTCTGCTTCTGTGACCAAGACGACTGACAGCTAATACCTATTTCAATAGTCATTTGTGCAATTTTGATGTAATGTCTTTATGAATCAACTTATTTTGCAAAGCTAAAAATTGTCCAATAACAGTGGTTCAGTTTTACAATGTATTATTTTTAATTGCTGGGCTTGTTTGTGTGGGAAGCTGAAGGAGAACACTGTCAAGTTTGAAAATTAGGGGTATCAATCTTCTGTAGAAGCCTCTTCTGAAAAGCTGATTTTTTTTTTCAATTGTTTGTTTTTCAGATATAAACCAAAACTAATACATTGTGTTCTAGTATAAAACCAAAATTGATTATCTAAACAATTGCCTGTTGAATACTGTTGCATAAACTGTTAGTAAAATTGGTTCATACATAGTGACAGTTGCTACAACAATTTGCAAGGAAGTTGCAAGGCATGGCATGCTTGATGACTATCTGGATTGAAGAAAGAAAAGATGTAACTCGATTTTAAGTTTAGTTTTCCATGTAGAAATCCTCTTAAAAGATAGGTTGGGTTTCTGCTTTTCCCCTTTAATTTAACCATCCTGTTGTAAGTCATAAGTAAGACTCAGTAAGTGTTATAAATGTCTAAGTCACTAAATATCTCAAATGTTATTGACTTTGGCAAGAAATCTAATGCATGATCTTATGTTACATTAAGCTGTTTGCCTACTGGTGTATGATGATTTTGTGTAACATAAAATAGTTTGTGTTATTTCTGGGGGCCTTTGTTCAGTGCTTCATCTTCACATGTACGTAGCTGCTTTCAGTATTCACAAAGAAAAATCATGGTATTGCTTTTGAGTTTGAGGTTAATGGTTTCAAACATCTAGATTTGCAGATGAGTAATCTGGAATGGTGTAGTTCATCTTGTTTTCGTGCTCTGGGTTGTATTTTGTATTTTTGAAATGATGTACCAGTTTCAGCACTTTTCTTTGGTAGTTATTTGATATTACAGTCTTATAAACATATAGCAGATCTGCATAATATTAATAATCAAGGGTTCACTTAGTAATATCTTTATGCATAACATCAGCTTTTGCAGCTCTCATGGTTTATTATCCTCACTTTCAGTTTCACATCTCAGAAGATGCAGAGGATTGGCAGCACTATGCAGCCAGAGTGCTCAGAGTATCATTTTGTTTTCACTTGTGCCTGTTATCTGCCTGGCATAGTGCCTGCCAAGGAAAATTAACTGTAGTGAAGCCCATAGTAGCAAGTGACTTTGAACCTTCTCTGACTCATACAATGACTGTTTTAATTTTTTTTTTTTTAATTTTTGACAAATATTCTTGTCATTTTGAAAATGAATGTCATATCCATTGGAAATGGGAGGCAAGTAGGAGATGGTCACTGCATACAGTCAAGTTTGTGAAGTTCAGGCTTTTCTATACCAAACACTGCAGTAGAACTGCCTGTTCTCTACAAAAGGAATGATGAATTTCAGCAAATACAGAATAACTTTCTGATTTTATTCCTGCACACAGAAGGATTTGGAACTAGATGTTTTTAAGGACTCTTTGAACCCAGACTATTTTATGAATCTCTGATTTTTCTCAGTTCATGTCCTTTCTCATACGTGTTCCCACATTTGAAACTGGAGTCTGACTTCTGGCTCATTTTACTGGGTAGAGGATGATTGTCATCCTGGGGGTGCCTTGTGATTTTATTTTCCCAGTTTTTACTGAATGAAGAGCAGAGCTGGAAGAAGCAGCAGTCTTTGAAAATAACTCAGACTGGATCCAGGGGATAAGAATGAGAAGATGGAAACAGCAATGTTTAAACACACAAGAAGAACCAGGTTGATGCATGGTTACTTCTACAAGCCAGTAATACAAAAACACATGTTCGTAGTCCCCTGTCTCTTCCTTGGGTTGCACACATCAGCATTAGTGAGTTAGCCATTTTTACTAATGCCACCTAATATATTTTAGACAGAACTTTGTGTGTGCTTGCAGAAATTCATACATCGATGTAGCTTGCAAGTCTAAGAGTTGAACTTGATGATCCTTGTGGATCCCTTCCAATTCAGAATATTCTGTTATTCTGTAATATTAAAATGTATTTTAAACAGTTTAGAAAATAGATTCCCCCTCCCAACAAGGTACAGCAGGTACTTGTTTTGTCTTGTCTAGTCTAGTTTAGATAGTTTAGATATTTTACCTTTCCTTCCTTCCTTCATTAATCTTCATTAATCCATATGAGTATGGAAATAAACTAATTATTTCAGTGAGCTAATTCTGACTAAATCCTGCGATGCAGAACAGCATGTGAAATTGCTTGTGCCCTATTACTCAGACCTGGAAGAGAAAAGGGGGGGAAAAAAAGAGCATATATATCATGGATTATATTTTGCTTCAGGCATTCTCTGACCTACTGTATTATGATTTGGCAGTTACATAAAAAAATTAAAAGCTATTTGGGTTCTTACCAAATGCATTTTATAAAAATAGAAAACACAAAGAATTCAGACTGTAGAATAGCTTTAGACGGATGATTATTCTGAAGATTTTAGCAGTCCAAAAAGAACCTAACCTAATTGCATGTTGAAATGAAGTTAAATATTTTTCACATTGAGAAAGAGGATTGCATTTTGGCAGCATGGTACAGCACCCTTCTTTCTCATTGAGTGCACACATTGAAAACCTATGTAATTTTGACTAAACAAACATGTCCCACAGGAAATAAATATAACCAAATTATGATGATATCCATGTTCCCCACTTAATAAGGGGATCACTGACCACAATGCAATGTCTTGTTGGTGTAGATGTAAGAGTCAGTTATCTCTTGTTTCCCAGTTCCACCCAGTGCAAGACATCTGATGGGGTCAAGGCAAGTCCTCATCAAGTTGAAAGAGGGACTGGTTATAATAAGGGCTTGGTTACATTTGGGGCAGTTGTGTGAACATTGGCTGGTCTCTGTAAGCTTGCAGGGAGAGGCTGGAGTCAGTAAGGAAAATGATCCCAGAGTCCCTTTTCCTACTTGATGGAGCCTCCAAAGCGATTTGGTGCCTGTGAAGCAGACCTCAAAGGACAGAGGGCTGCAAGGGCTGTCAGGAATTAGTCCCATCATCCCTTCAGACCCTAAATGAAGAGGACTGGAAGCCGCAATTCAGGCCAGTGATTTTTAGTGACAAGTTGCATCTTAGATACAGCATTTGACTTACACATGGGTGTGACCTCCTTGATCTTGTCATTTCTTTGGCAATTTTAGGTCAGTACCTGAATCCCACACTTCTGACCTGCAGGAGAGGAGCATCCCCCCACTGGAGTTGAGCATAGTTGCTGCCCACTTAGCCTGTATCTTTTTAAATCTATTATTTAAATATACTATTTATATTATATAGTGAACTCTACAGCTAAAAAGGGTCTAAATGAGATACTCCAAGGTAACATGCAGAATTAGGTGCTTTGCAGCAAAGTATATTGCCTTTTTCATGTCTCTTCAAGTATTATCATAAAACAAACATCCACACCCACCAAGAACTGAGTTACGCAAAATTTTGCTTTAAAAAGGGAAAAAATAATCTTTTCTCCCATCTAAGTATGAGCTAGGACAAGCCTAGGGGAGAGACTACAGAAAGAGTGAATACTACCTTCCCTCTGCTTTCATATAACACTCTCCTGATCCTTTGCTTCTGATTTAATTTTGTGTTCTTACACTTTGGATAGCATGTTACAGTTTACACAGTGGGAATAAAAACTTGTTTGGTTCTGTGCCTGAAATGGCCTACGGGTGTACTTTGATAAGGTGCTGAGAAGAGCTGATCCACGTACAGCAGGTGCAGGTATGATCTGCTCCCCCAGCAGTGGAGCTGGTTTGGTGCTTTCACGCTCAGCACTGGCTAAGCACCCAAAGTGCCATCAGCACTGTAGGACCTTTGATGAATTAGCTTATGAACTCCTCTAATATCCATATTCCAAAGGTGTAATGAAAAGATGCTGAAATGGAGTGTGTGCATTTCAGGCGGGGAGATGTGAGGGCAGGAAGGGCGATTGGAATAATTCTTTTCAGGGGCCCAAATTTTTGCATTAAAAAACTGGTAATTTAAAAGATCTGCAACCCTGATGGACTGGTTAAATGCACTATATTACCATTCTGCTTAAAAACTAAGGTAAGAAATAGCCTTTTCTCTGTGCTTTACAGTTAGTTTTTCAAAATACTGCTTGGAGAGGAACATGTTTTTCTGAAAATACACTTTTCATTTTTGTCTGTTTATTTTTTTCTAACCTGGAAAATAAAATAGGATTGAGAACACAATTAACTTATTTCAATTTTTTTTCTTTTTGCATTTTACTGGTGTTCTAAGCTTTTGGCAGTTAAAATGAGATCTGTAGCCCAAAAACCTAGAGAAAGAAGGAAAATGTGGGGGAAAAGAAAGAGGAAACTTTTCTTTGCAACTTTCTACTTTTCAGTGGTTAATTAGGCTCTTTTCTGAAAGCTGCTTCTGTAGGATCTACATTTTTATTTAAAGTTACAAAAATTTACAATGAGGGAATAAAATGGGATATTCTAGGCTGTGATTTTGTGCATTCATCTAAATGTTTAGTCATTCATTTGTAAGTTTTATATTACTAAGAGATTATTCCTTTTTTTTTT
>VXAU01004326.1:155625-230317 GCA_013399695.1 Formicarius rufipectus | reverse complement strand
TTTTTTCCCCCTTTTTTTTTTTTTTTTTTTTTTTTAATCTTAGGTCCTGCTTTCTGGAAAAAAACCCCATTAAAATAGATGAACTTTTCTGAGTTATTAATATTTTTGGGAGGGTATCTTTCTGTATGCAAGTTGTATAGATAAAGTGTTGCTAATTGATCTACAGATATTAAGAAATTCATTACCTTTTACTGTGCTTGACTGATGAGCTTAACCTATTGCTGCTATTGGGCATATATCAAAGATCTTGCAACAGGTGCATTAATGTAGCAAAGTTATTTTATTAATAGTGTTTTTTAAAAAAATGTTTTCATACTAGCTGTCAATTACTGTCATTAGTCTTAGTGTCGAGATACTCAAGTGTCTGTATTACGTATTAGTCTGTTCTCATGTTTTGATTTACCTCTACAGAAGAATTAGTAATGAAATCTAATACCTTTTATTAAGTTATAAGGAGACAGTGTATGTCCGTGTAGAAAAAAAGCTGCACAGAATAGCAGAATTATCAAAAATATTGGCATCTGCTTTTTTCTTTTAGCCACTTTTATCTTCTGCAAATTCTGTGGTTTTAGTTTTCTTAAAGAAATAAGATACCACAGTTAATCAACTGGCACTTAAATTGTGTGTCCTCAAAGCTGCTTTTATTCTTTTCCCATGCCTTGGTGAAGAACAAGCTCATTTTGTCAAAATTTAAATTGTGTGATTAAAAGTTCAGTTTGGGCAAGGTCTTTGTTTGTTTTAATGGTGCCCATCATCTTTGACGTTGCTTGTGTTAGAAGTTTACTGCCTCCCCTCTGCTGCAGGGACTGCTTTAAAGGCCAGGTCTCTGCCTCCTGCCCAGTGTGCGTGCTGGTATGAAAACTTGTAGGTATGCTACTCAGTGTAGTAGTTTCTGCTTCAACACTCAGGTACTAGCCCTTTGGTGACTCCAATTCATTTCAGAATTCAGCAGTACCCATTTGTGTCCACTTTTAGTAGGGCTCTCAATGATGACCAAGTTGTCTGTTCTGCTGTACTAGAGATGCCTGAGGAGGTTGGTTTCTGTAGCTGAAGGAAGGATTTTGGATACAGCCACAATGTGTAAAACCGTGATTGGCAAGTGGCTGAAGAATGCTTCTGCTCTCCAGTGTAAGCATCAATTTATTAGAAACAGGATTCAGGGAGGTGTTTTCTTTGGAGAGGGAGAGAGGGAAAAAATTGGCGGTGAGATTAAAGTTGATATTCTTTCTCGGTCTCTGTTGACAAATATTTCTGCTGTCAACTGTGGCCAGGTATTTAACAGAATTTCTGACTGTAGACCCAAGAAGAATCTTGCAAAACATCCACTGAAGTATTTTAAAATTCTCTGGGTCTGGGAAATAAAACAATGGAAGTTCACAGATACAGACAAAAGATTCAGTTAATTCTAAGCTGAATCCATAATGAATGCAGAAGTGAAATAAAGCAAATATATTTATGCAGAACCAGAAATGGTGTGGGATGAGCAGGTTTTTATTTTCTGTGTAGTTTGTCGCAATTTTACCTTTCATGGGAAAAAGTTCCTGGTCCCTGACTGAGGGCCAACTAGCACTTCAGATATTCTGTTAAGTTCATCATGAACATCATTCCAGTGCAGATACCCCATGTGTGGGTGTGTATTATATACCCATAGCAGTGCAGAAATGGGTTGTAGATTCCCACATCTCATTAAATAAGTGTTAATCATAAATGCTGAAATTTTTACTTAAAAATGAAAGTAGTGAAACAACATATTATAACCTAAACTACATGCAAAGTAAACCCACTTTTTTATTTTTTCATCAACAGATTGCTGTACTAATTAAGAGTATTCCATTTTGCAGTTAGTACTCTTTCATGTCATTCTCCAAAAGTGGCTAATTGAAGAAGAAATACTGGATCCTGAAAGATATGTGAAGTATCTCATGAACCCTGGCACTTCAAAGGTGCTGCCAAATGCTGTAACAAGGATAAGTTAATGCATTTAGACTTACTTGATTGCTGTTTTTGTTTAGTTATGCTCGACATACACGAGAATAAAAAAAAAAAAAACGGAAGAAAAAAGCTTGTATCTGCGACTGTTTGAAAGGTTTTCTGGTTTAGGAACTGCCTGTTAAAAGTTTTTGATATGACAAATGGATGGCAAACAATCGAATGCAGAGTTGTCCTGTCCCATTGCAAAAACATTTGTAAAAAATAAAAAAGAAAAAGAAAGCCCTAAATAGAAAGCCAACAGAATGCAAGACTCCTATATAAACTAAATGGATAGCTATTTTCCAGTTAGTGAAGCTTTTTTATAAATTTAAGTTAACGAACAAATGTGAGAAAAATGAGTCCCAAAATGACCTATTGGCTCAATTTCTGGGGAGCCATGATAATTCTAAAACGTACCTCTAATCTTTCTTTTTGTCCTTTACATTGTCTTTCCTTTTGGAGCCTGAAAACTCAGTGTTTGCCTTTAACTTTCCTGTGAGAAAGTGGAGAGGAGTACTGTTGAGGGCTGGCATGCTTGAGAGAGCTGCGGAGCAGTTGTGAAGCAGCAATCAGTCTTGCATATTGCAGCGCCTAAGTGGGTAATGGTGATTAATGTTCGGTGGGATGCTGTGTGCTATAGAAATGATGCCTCTTCCATTTAATCTGTATGCAGATAGCATCACGCAAAAGCTGTAAGAAAATTGAGATTGTTTGCTCTGGCATAGCCTTGTTAGCACCAAGATTTCTTATATGCAGGTTGTGTGTGACTTATATATAGGATTTTTTTTTTTTTTTCATTTTTGGCTGTTTGAACCCTTGATTTGCTCTTCTCCTTGCTGGAAATCAGCTAATATTGCGAAAAGTCATTTTGATTTTTGTTTGTTTGGGATATTATGTGTAAGAATGTTGAGTACGGCGTGGAGAGAGTTAGAAAACTGCTGCTGCTGTGTGGGTTAATTCACAAGCAGCATGTAACTTGTTCACATTCAATGTTGACTCATTTGAGAGGAGAGAAGGCTAGACTGTATGAATGGTCTATTGTTTTAGGGTTTTTTTTCATGCACCTGATGGTCTCCAGTATAAAGGGTAACAGTCACAAGTACATGTGCAGTCTGTCTAAAGTGCTTTAATGCATACACGTAGCTGGAGGGATTAGTTGAAAGGAGACATAGTTGAAAATCAAGCTTTGAGGACAAATTTTTGCCCCCCAATACCGTATTTTATGATGTTTTATTTTGTTGAACATTGGAGTCTCTTTCTGTGAATAGCTAAAGGAGCTGGGGCCAGCTGTGGAAGGAGTCAGGGGAAGGTCAGGAACTTTCACTTCCAACTGCCAGTGTTTGAAATCATTCCCCTAACAGTGAATGTGGAACACAATGAACTGAAAACTGGCTAAGTAGTATTTTTGCAAATAGTAACAGAAAGATAGTGTTGGGAAGAAGAGAGTGGTGTGTCACAAGAAATACACTGCTGGGTAGTCTTGGCTGAGAGAGCTGGTTAGCACTGGTGTTGCAGAACATGAAGTCCCAAATGTGACTTGATAAGCTGTCCTTGTGCTGTCTGTGGCAGGCTGTTGTACCTGGGCGGCCTTGGTGTCTCTGCATTCTGATTGCAATCAGACATGTGCTTCTGCACAGCAGACACAACTATTCCCCTTTTGGAAGGAAGCACATTGAATGCTCTTATTTCATCTGCTGTATAAAGCCCAAGGGGACCTTTAGGCCTTGTACTTTGATCTGCTTGCTGCAGGCTGTTTAAACAGGTTGTTCCCTGACTATGTCTGCTAACGTGTGTGACCGAGACCAGCCTGTTTCAGGAGTGTATTTGTCCTCCACATCCTGGAAAGATGCCACAGTTCTTCTGCTGCTTTTACTCTTGTGTTATAGATGAATGTGAATACTTTAGTGTCAACTTCTGGCTCTTGTTGTCTTGAGCTATAAAACTGAAGAGCACTTTCCAGACCTGCTGCTACTTCTTTGCATTTGAGTCACGTGCACCTGGCTTGTGTTGGTGAAACCAGTCACGGTATCCTATTCTCATGGACCAGCTCCATCTCCCTTTTTGCTCAGTATGATTTGTGGCTCTCTGCTGCTTCTACTGGAATGTGGAGAGACAAGCTAAACCCCACATTTCAGCATCGATCTCAGTTACTACCTCTGCAACTATGGGTTGGTGCACCTGGGCCTTGCAGTTGGTGCTTGTGGGCTTGTTTTGTGGGGAGGCTCCTGTGGGGCTCCTGTGCCCCTGGCTGCTGCCCAGAAAAGGCTTTTTTCCGGAACTGTCACGTGTGTCAGACTTGAATTCACCATCCCCAGATGCATTAGCTCGTGTACATAACTTTAGATTTCAGTCAACTGTTTAAAAACAGTGGCCAGCAGGATGAAAGAAGTGATTCTGCCCCTCCACTGTGTTCTACTGTGTCCAGCTTTGGGATCCTCAGCATAGGAAAGATATGGACCTGTTGGAGCAAGTCAAGAGGAGGGCAATGAAGATCCAGAGCACCTCTCCTACGAGGACAGTTTGAGAGAGTTGGGGATTTTCAGCTTGGAGAAGAGAAGGCTCGGGTTAACCTAATAGCAGTCTTCCAGTACAGAAAGGAACCTACAAGAAAGCTGGAGAGGGACTTTTTACAAGGGCCTGTAGTGGTAGGATGAGGGGAAATGGCTTTAAACTGGAGCAGGGTAGATTTAAAGTAGTTATAAGGAAGACATTATTTACAGTGAGTGTGGTGAGGCACTGGAAAAGGTTGCTCAGGGCAGTTGCTGATTCCCCATCCCTGGAGGTGTTCAAGGCCAGGATGGATGGGGCTTTGAGCAACCTGGTGTAGTGGAAGATGTCCCCACCTATGGCAGTGGGGTTGGAACTAGGTGATCTTTAAGGTCCATTCCAACCTGGGCCACTCTGATTCTATGCAAATCTTTGTTTCAATGGCCATAATCACTAAGCAATATGGATTTCTTTGCCTTGTGCAAAGAAATTTGCTCTACTCCATCCATTGCTTTCTCATCCAAAAATTCACATCAGACCTTTATACCCTTAGACATGCAAGATACCTGTGCTTGAAATGCATTATGATATAAAACAGGAGTTGAAACTGTTCTTTTATTTTTTTATTTCTTATTTAGTTCCGATGGAATCCAGTCAGTGTTAAAGTAGTGAGGTAGTAGTTCAGTGATTAATTCAGCTTTATTTTTCATGGTAAATTCCTAAGTTAAACCAACCTGGAGATCAGTATCTTTTGGTAAAGAAGTGGTTATTTGTCTGCTAAAATTTAATTCTCTTCTTGTATGTAACTACCTACACATACACCAGTAAACTTTTTTACAGATTTCAATGGTAAGTTTTAGTCAGATTTTTCAAAGTTTTGATTTTTTTTTTTTTTCCTTTGGTAAACAAAAAGGACTCATGCTATCACATAGATGAAAGTTTTCCAAAATAACCAAAAATTTTGTCTGGAAAGCTTATGAAAATGAAAACTATTTCCAGGCTTATGTAATGGGAACAATATAATTAAAAATAAAAGAGCCTATTCTTTTTTTATTGGTTCAGCACAGTATATTTTTAGTTTTCTGTATTTCTTCTAAATACGTCACTATTTTTCTCTGCAGAAAATGTCAACAACACTATTTAATTGTTCTACTGTGTAAAGAAGAGTAGGCTTTTTATATATGAGTGACACCAAACTGCTACTATGTATTTACAGAAAATCAATGAGAAAAATCCAGCTAGGATATTGTCACTTCCCAAAGGCACTGAAATTTAATTTTCACCAATCAAAGTGTCAACTTGATGAATGTATGTAAGACTACATATATCCAACTGCAGAGTTCATTATACTAATATAAATTACAAGGTAATCATTATGTTAATTACATAATGCCTAATAAAATAAACTTGATGGACCTTTTCTGATTTTTTTTGTAATTTTTTTAAGTGTCTGGTATAATTTGGCCTTATGTGAAAAAGTGATGACTTCCAGTACCTCCTGGCTTTTAAAATTGTACTTACCTGTTCAATGTTCTCTAAAGTGCACTTGAGGGGCTCAACTCAAGCATTTGCCATTTCTGTGTCATTATCTCATTTTCAGTGGGTGAAAATCTTTATCCCTTCCAGATATTTCTCTGTAAAATGCACTCATATTGGGACTCTCACTGCTTTGTCTTTTTTTTGGCTTAAAATACTTGTTAATGAGTTTTTATTTCGGTTTTGTGTGTTGTTTTTTCCTTTCCGTAACTGGTAGAGTATATAGAAAATATACATTTTGTCCCTTAAAGCCTTTCAGTTTGCTGTGCAGGGCTTTTCTTCCTCACATTCATCACTTTGCATCTGACTGAGAAGTTTACTCCTAGGAGAGGAGTGCCCTGAGTTCAGCACCCAAAACCAGGAGAGAATGAGGAGCTTGCTGCAGCTGACATACCATCCATGTTGCCCTGTCCAGGCAGCTGTGGTGTGGCCATCACAACTTCTGAATTTCACCTCTCTTATGGCCAGAGCCATCCTGGTGAAATGGGATGTGGATTGCTCTCCTCCCAAAGTAGGGCTGGCTATGGGATGAGACCAGGCTGCTCAGGGCTTGGACTAGTTGGAGCTTGGAACTGTACAAGGATGGAGATGGCACAGTGTCTCATGGTGACCTGCTCTTCTTCCTCACTATCATCACAGGAAAACAGTTTCTTTCGTGTGTTGGGATGTGGTCTATGTGTGCTGTGCAGAGTGGGGGACAGTCCCTTAACTTGATCTCCAGGCACATAATTGCCACCTCCAAGTCATCGATAAGGATGTTAAAGTGCACAGGTCTCAGGACAGGTCTCCACTTGGTGCTGGTCTCTGGATAGGCTACAACCCACTGGGATCCTGACCATCCAACCAGCTTCTTGCCCGTCTGGTTGTGTGCCAGTTTTCTCTCTCTTTCCACTTCTCTCTGGACATTTTCTTAGTTGCAAACTAGCAAACCACTCCTTCCCACTCCTCACTCTACCCCCCTTTTATTCCCCCCTTGCCAGCAGAGATCTTGGGCATGCAATGGAGGAGGACCCAAGATTTACTCAAGGGATTTCTGTACTGTGGCTCTCATACTTTCCTTTCTCAAAAGACAAACCATTAGTTGCTGTAGAGTAAGTAGGATAATTAAGTTCTTTCTGGTAGGATTCTGAGATCCTGCGTTGCATTCTTAAGCTACTTGGGCTGTAATAGAGTTTAACAGCATTCATCCCCACAGTGTGTTCTTTTAAGCAGATACCAGAGAGGCTTTATTGCATTATATTTGGCCTTCTTTTTTCTTGGTTTTCTGCTTTGAACTCCTGTGTTTTGTGCTGAGAAGATGGAGAAAGTCATGAAAGGCTTTAAGATGATATGAACTTAGACATCAGCTTGAGAGAAATGCTGTAGTTTCTGTGTTTTGACAGTACAGATTTCAGTATGATTTGTGTGCTGTGAACAGAGTGCCTTTGAAAAGGTGAGGAAAGAATGGATTTGGTTCTGTTTCTCTCTTTTATGCATGTTATGGTTATTGGATTAGTATTCAAAAAATATGAATGGTCATACTCAAATTTCATGATTTTAGTTTCTCATTTCTCGAGGAAATGACTAAATATAAATACACTCTGGTTCTATTACAAGAAGTAATGGCAATAATTTGTTTGACTGTACAAGTCAGCAAAGTTTTATTATGAAAACAAAGAGCGAAAAATCTAATTTTTCTATAGTGGTAAAGGTTGAATAGGAGTTAGATTTACACATGGTTAAGCAATTTTGTAAACTCATTGGCTGTGAGGATGGATGTAGGGAGCTGGACTTGCTTACTTCAGAAGGTAAGAAGACTCTAAGGGGACCTTCCAATAGCCTGCCAGTACTGAAGTTATGAAGAAGGCAGAACTGAGCCTTTTGCTGATGCACGTATCTGGAGAATGAGTGATTATAGTCATAAATTGAAGAAGGGGCTGTTTAGTCTGGATTTATGAAAGCTTTATTGTGAGGATGATTAAGCAGTGAAGCAGGTTGTCCAGAAGCTATGCAGTTTCCATGTGTTCAAGACTAAATGCAGTAATGGTCTGGGGAGAAACCTGGTCTGATCTTACCTTGACCAGCATGTTGAAGTAGAGACCTCCTTATATCCCTTACAACCTGAATTACTCTTTGATTTGGTTAAGAATGTTCTTTATGTGAGATTCATAGGGCCGTGGCTATAAACTCCATGGACATTTGGCCTGACTGAACTCTGTAGTCTATGTAGAGCAGTTCCTCCATAGCTTTTTGTCATCTTTTCCTCCATGTTTAATATACACCATTTTCCACCAAACTGGGTGTAATTAGGTTCTGATTTGTAACTTCATGGTCAGAATTTGGTTTTGCCTCTCCAAGAGTTATTTCAACTCAAACCCATTTGGTGCTGGAGATTGAAACTGTGGTTGCTGGTTTTGTCCAGATTTACCAAAGAAATTAGGCCTATTTTTGGTTACTAGGCAACAGAATGAAGCAGTATCTGGGTGGACAGAGGATGACAGCAGTTTTATGTTGTGCCTATTCTGAAAACATGGCAAGAAAAGATCAGGGATTGGTGGCTTTGGTGTATTTGAGAAGCTCATGAGGCACTTGAGGTCAAGAGCGCACTTGGGACAGTTTGAGCAGAAATGAAAGAGGTAAGGATTGATTTGGAGGTTGGAACCTCCAATGAGAAAGTCTCAGAAGACCAGGAGATGTTAGGAGCAGTGGATGGAAGATGACACCTGGTAGGAGCAGTTCTGGGATGGAGCGAATTGAAGTAAAGGGAGTCAGAGGTGCTGTAGGAGCAGAGGGCTCTGATCCACCATGGCTTGGGCCACTGGGTTTGTGTTTCTACGGCATCTCTGTCTGGTCAGGATGTGGTGCATGTGCAGGAAATTCTGCTTGTCCCCACCCCCTTAACAAAAAACCCACAAAACAAAACAAATAACCCAAACCACAATTACTTGATTGTTTTTCCTTGAGAAAATACAGTATCTCTAGGTAACAGGGTGCAAGCCCAAAAGATAGGAAACCCTGAAACATTAAGTAGCTTAAAACAGTATGTTCAAACAAGCAGTACAACTAAGTACATTAGGAATTAATTGAACTGAGTGAATTTGTGGAAGTGAATTATGCTGAGACCTGTGGCTGCTCAATATTGACACTGATTTACTTTCATAGACTCTAAATTATGTAACGGTTAGCCTCAGCATATGATATATAGCTAAACATTAGTCACTATTATAAGGGATAATTTCACATTGAATGCTGCAGCAATTCATTTGACTTTCAGTTGGTATCAGTTGCTGTAAATTCAGAATTCATTCTGTGTGCTTTTTTTTATTGGTTTTACACCATGTGCATCTCTTTCTCCATATTAACCTTGTCACAGGCTACAGTTTCACTTCTTTCTCATCTTCTGTCATTGTTAAGTACAGCTTGTTGCTCACTGGCTCCTGCCAGTCTTTCTGCATAATTTTTCCCTTTTTATTATTCTTCCCAATGTCTAGAGATATGATGGTAGAAAGGAATTTAGTGAAGTTTATCATCATTCAGAACAAAGAATTTGTTGACAAGAGAAAACAAATCCCAGATGCCCTCATTGTCTGTGAAACTTGTAATTCCTAGGGCTTTTATTGTAAAGTTATCGTGGATCTTTTGTTATTATTACTCTTATTAATAATACATCCTTCAACTGAGATTCTTCCATGAGACAGGCTTCCTCAGCTTTTTTTGTGTATCAAATTCTCATGCTGCTTTCTCTGTTGCAGGAGCCACTTTCTTCTTTATACGAGTTTTGTTTTGATATCTGTTTTGGTTCCTATTCCTTTGCATCAGTGATACCTGTTAATTTTATTCCAAAATTGCATTCCTCTTAAGTATAAAGCATAGCTTACCCACTTAATGCACATGCTTAGTGAATTATGGTACTTCTACCTTGATTTGAGTGAATAATCCTGTATTTTGACATTTTTAATATTTGGGTCTTGAGGCACTTCTGTCTCATTTTGCAGAGCTGGTGGTTTATATGTTGAATTAGTCAGGTGGGAAAAGTACCTTTTTGGGGAATTCCATAATCGGGACCCAGCGTCAATCCTGCTTTGGTGAGGCCAGTTAATCAAAGCTTTGGTCTCAATTAGGGTTTCATTTTCACTGCAGTCAGTCTGTGTCCTCATTCAGACTATTTGCATTCAGAGTCTTTGCCCCATTGACCCCTGAACTGAGCTGTGCTGGGATCTGACCCATGACAAGACTGGAATTTTCTAATGCAAGGAGGGCAGGACAGCCTCCATGGGTTGGGTGGTCACAGGTGACCACCAGCATATTTTTTTGTCCAGAGGTCAAATTTACAGACAGTTGTCAGTGAAATACATTTGCTCTCACAAAACCAGACTACTTTAAGATGAGATTAGACCTTGAGAATTTTAGCTTTCCCATAATGTGAAGCATTCAAAACATAGTATCAGGTCTTTGCAATCTTGTTAAGATCATGGTGCCCTCTTCATGCTATAGATTTGATTTTACTAGTACATGGAGTTTTGTTTGGCTTGTGGGTGGACAACACGTTTTCTTTGAACTACATAAAAGCTTACACCACCTTTTCTTTTTTTTTTTTTTGGTAGCTTTGTGAATTATGAAATGCTCTGAGGAAAATATAGATGAGTTTTGAAGAACTTAGAAATATCATTCTGGCTTAAGGAAATGTAGAAACATAGCCCATAGTGATAAAGCATTTGCAGGTCATCAAGTATCATCAAGTATCCTTGCCCGATATAGATGCAAATGGTTAACTGTTCCCTAAGTAATAGGAAAATTAATTTTTAAAATATTTCAAGAGTGAGAATTACTGTTTCATCTGATTATTGATATATTCCAGTTCTGCATCTTACATCGTGGAAGTTTTTTGTGTATGCGTGTTTTTTGTTTTGTTTGTTTGTTTTGGGGGTTTTCTTTGTTTGGTTTGGTTTTTTGTTGGTTTTCCCCTGGAAATACGTTAATTGCTTCTCTAGAATTCTTGCTTTGTGGCAGAAGTTTTTGTGTCACAACAGTTGTCTTGCCTAATGGCTTGATGATGCTGCATCCTTCACCAGTTTCTTCTTGCCCATCTGCCCTCCCTTTCTGAAGGCAACCAACCTGTCTGCTATTCATTTTGAGCTTCTCCATTATTCTTGATGGAATGTGGTATAATGTAAAAAAAAAAAAAAAAAAAAAGCTTTTGAATTAGCACTGATGGAAAGGAAAATTACTGATTCTCAGAAGGAACTACTTTGTGGCCTTCCTATATGTGCCTCAAAGTGCATTCATAAAGTTAGTATTGGCACAGACTTTCTGGTCAAACTAAAACAGATGCCATGATTGCAGCTGTCCTGGAAGTAGGCATGGCTGTATTGCTCCATTTAGTTTGTATAAATGCAATTAGATATACATGTGATAGTGAAGGCAAATCACAACTCAGAGCACTGGAACAAAATAATTACATCATTTGATGCTTGCTTTTTAATTATTTTTTCATTATTTTTGCTTGTGGTGTTGGGATTTGTTCTTTCAGTAGTAAGCATGGTTTTAACTGATGTTTGCAAAGTGTATTCAAATGTTTTGAAAATTGTCAAGCATTCTTTCATTCAGACTTACTAGTCTTTTATTTTTAAACTACTTAAAACTTAAAGCAAGTTTACCAAATATTTTGTGCAATTTTTATTTTTCTCTTTCAAAATCTGAGATTAAATTTTCAGTATTCTGCAAGAAGTTTGTAATTATGGAGAAAGATTATTTTTCCCTTCTTGAACAAAGTAAATGCCTAATTTGGTTTTTGGATGCTTAATTTACAGGTCTAATGTGCTAAAATTGTAATAATAGGTCTCATTTGATGAAGCTTTCTGAGCACTATATATGTGTAATAGTAATGACACGATGCTCCTAGTTTTGAGTCCCAGCTCATTAACTGGATGTCTTGGAATCCTAGCTGGGCTATTAATTTTTCATGTATTTATACAGTATAAATGATTAATGTGTGCTCCTGCACTAGAGTCAAGATTTTGAAATGGGGAATAACAGATGACACAGCGTGCTTTCAACTGTGAAAATGTTTCCCGGGGGAGCACTGAAACCTGAAGAAAAGTGAGCAGACCAAAACCAAAGAGTTAAATGAAAGAAAATGCTTTTGGTTCTCTTCATTTGAAAACAGATAACAAATATTTTAACTTGCCCATGAACATTATATTATTACCTACAGATGTAGGAAAATGTAGGTATTTAATGTCACATGAAATAAGATACTTCATGAAGTATCTTAACGTATAGGTGGGGTTGGTTGGTTAGTTAGTCTCTGCATTCAATTGAGTTTCAATGAGAATTTATGCAGTTGGTAGCAGGAGAGTTACTTTAGCAGTAGTTCCACTCTGTAAGTTATTTTAGCAGTAGTTCTTTGCTCCCATTTCCTGTGTGAGATGCTGTTAGGTCTCTGCCAGTTGAGATGGTACAGGGAAGCAGCAGTAAGAGCTGCCTCTGATAGAAGTTTCCGCCGCTTGCATCCTTCTGAGGCATGGACCATGAAATACACACACGTACAGAGCCTGAAGCCAAAGGCTGACAATAAAAGAGACAGTAGGGACTAGGATGAGCTAGGAGATAGCTCATGCCCTTGGGCCATTCATTTTCTACTGCTGATGGCAGTTTAAAGTCATTCAGTCCAGAGGTATGTGAAGTGTATGACTAATGCAAAGGGCATTGTGTAAAGCAAACACAAGTTTGTTTGTTTCATAGTGCCATTACAATGAAGTTTCCTTCCTTGGCTTAGTCCTTCCCTGTTGTTTAAGATATCTGTATTTTTACAAAATCACAGCATGATTTTTTACAAGTTATGAGGCCTCACTTGACTGTACCTCCTGTGAAACAGTTGTTAGATGATACATTCTGAAGTGCCACTGGCACTACATAATACACCCCCTGAAAACTATTCTTGCACTTTATTGGGAAATGCATCAACTCCTGATTTAAGAAAGGCTTTCTATTAACAGTGATTTATTTGTCTGCATTATTTCTGTGGATGGTACGTGCTCTGCTCTTACCATTTTTGTTCTTGTTGAACATTTTTACTTTTTGAGCTTTCTTTAGTTCTAAGTCATCATGAAAAAATACAACATCTTGTTTAATGAATTCAACACTCATGCACTTAAAAAATACTGTCACTGCTTATCTGAGATGCTTCTTGACATTGGTTAAATGAAGGGGCTTTCTCAGCAACATCCTTCTGGAGAGCTGCTTTGTAGAGTGGAGCCTCTTTGAGGCCTTGAAACTGTTGGTGCCAAGCGGGCAACTCAGTAGCGCATTACCTCCTAAAACTGAATTATATTGATAGTGTAAGAGGTTCACAACCTTGCTTTCCCTCATCAAGACTGTCTTTCTTTTGAGAATCTCTCAGGGGATGGAGCTTCCTTCCTCTTCTGCTCAGGAGTAATTCGTCTTCTGCTTCTGTCTTCAGTGCACTTTCTGGGAGTTCCTGAATTGTGGCTGTAGCATAGAGTAGTTTCTCGCACACACACATGCTCAAATCTGTCTTATACTACTTTTGTACAAAATACGTATTCTCTAAATATGTACCAAATATGGATCTGCTACTTTCTTATATTTAATAGGATTGAACTTCAGAATCACAGGGAAGATTCAGGCTTGAAGAGACCTCTGGAGGTCACCTTGTCCAACCCCATACTCAGGCAGGGCCACCTGGAGGTGGAGACCCAGGACTGTGTCCAGTCATATTTTGAGTATCTCTGCGGATTCAGACTCCATCATGTCTTCATTTGAATGAAATCTGTTTTGTTCTTTTAGAGTGTTTCAATACAGGTACATCGAGATCAGTAAATGTTTTCTTTGACATTCACAGTAAATCCCAGATTTGATCCATTGTGAGACTTCTGTGATATGTTCTACATAAATGACAGTGGGACTCACTGACTGTAAGCTCTTGAACCCTTTTGTGACTGTATCAGAGACTTTGTTGGACGGACAGGATGACACCATGGCGGGCTGCGGGAAGGGCTCAGGACCTGTGGGAAGACTGCGAGGGAGATGAGTAAGCTGTATAAAGGACATGCAGGTCTCTCCCTTCTCTTTCCCCCTCTCTAGGACTGCATTATTCTCTTCCAGTACCCTCTTTCAGGACCTGCAGGTGTCCTGTCTTCCCACCCCTGATCTATCCAGATGTGTCCAATGGATGCCATGCCAGGAGCAAGACCCACAGCTGTGGGACTGAGGCAACCCTTGAGCAGCTCTGGTTTTACCCACAGAGTACCCTACCACTGGTAGCTCCTCATCATGTGGGCTCCTGAGAGTACAGCCCACAGACTTGGACAGCTTCCAAGTGAATTTTGCCCTCCTCTTCCTTTCTTTCTTGATCTTTGCCAGATTTGTGGTCTTAGGCCACAGCAAGAAGTTGGAGAATTACATGGGTTTTGCTTATCTGCTTAACTAAGTCCCTCAGAAGAAAATGCAGATGGAGATGCCTTGGTGTGGTTCACAGGGTTGTTTTGTCTTCTAGAAATGGAATGGTGGGGAGCTATCATGAAATGCTGCTTCTGACTGGCACAGAAAGTTTGTGGGGCATCTTGGCACTTAATTTCTCCATAATACAATTTTTCCACCTATGAAGCAGGTTTAGACAAATTTGCATTAGCCAGTATTTTATGTGGTTTATTTTTTTTGTAAGGTTGATAAGCTGTTTTGGGATCCTTGAAGTGGAATTACAGTATAAAGGGCAAATAAATAATTATTTGTCTACTTCATTTTCCCAGGCAGCTTAGTTCTAAGTTCTAAATCATCTTTAAAGCTGGCGTGTCACTAGGAAATAAAAGATGGCTGAAAGCTGTGGAGGTTATTGGGCCAAGCTGTGATGAATTAACTGAGTTAGTGTGAAGTAATGGCAAAATGTCACCACATTTGTAATTACTTCTTTACAAACATGAGGGATTATGAAATGTATTTTAAAAGTAGAATTCTTACCAAAGAATCTGCTTGCATGATTTACATTACAAGAAAATAGCTAGTGCCTCAAAATGTGCTATTATTAATGTGTAACATAACACAAAATAAAATTCAGTCAAATTTTAGTGTGGTTTTTTTTTCTCTTGTATTCCTGTAATTTCCTTTTACAAACAGAATAAAAATACAAATTTACTAGTCATGCATGTTAAAATTATTTCAGCTGTGAGACGTTTGGCTTTTTTGAGGATTCTTTGAGGTTTAGCATCGAAGTTATTTATCAGATGTTGCCTCAGTGGATATGCAGGTGTGTATTGACTGAATATATTTCTGGGACTGGCTGCTGTAGAAAATGAAAATGCATTAAGTACCTATTTCAGTGCAAGGAATAGAATTACTACAGTTTGCACAAAAGTACAATTATTAAAAAATTATTCCACTGCAAGTCAAAAAGATATCTTTTCCTGGGTAATGAAGTGATGTTTCAGGCAATAAAAAATTTCCCACTGAGCCTTTAATTTGACCTATTGATATATGAGATTAGCCTGTTTGAGACAGTTGATTAAGTCTCCAATTTTATTTCAGTTGGGAGAAGTAAAAGGCTGTGCAGCAGAGCCTGAGGACCCATCCTCTGGCACACTGTGAGTGGTCATTGTTTTTCAATCAGCTTTTTAGCTGCATTGTGTGCCCATGCTTCTTCTTGGATGTGCTGGAGGAAAGCTCTGTGCACGAGGGATGTAACAGCTTTCAGCTGGGGGTTCATTAATAGGTTGGGGGTTTTTTACAGTTGGAGGAGAGCAAATACAGATTTCTGGTACAAGTTCTTGGTAAGGATAGCAATCAGATGGAGAGTATATATTCTTTTCTGTCTCACAGCTGATTCAAGAATGAGAAGCAAGGTGTTGATATTAGCATGTCAACTTAATATTCACGGGGAAAAGTGTGTAGAACCTGCAAGAACTGGCTGCAGTGCGCACAGTCTGTCGAATGATATTGCTATAGATGCCATCTTACGGTACCGCGTAACAGGAGTATTCACAGAGATGGTTATAGAGAAGGGAAATACTAAGAGTCAGTGAGACTTTACTGATTGCTCATTGTGCAGAGACAGTATTGAATGCTATGATTAACCAATTGAAAAACTAAATGCGTAGTTCCAAGAAGACATTGTGGTACGAACATCAAGAAAATAAATGTTAATCTCTCACTGTAGGTGAGCTTTAAGTAGCCTCTGCTCTTTTGAGTAATTATACATTATATCATAGTGCTAGACAAATGTATTTACTACATTTCCCTTCATTATTATCGTTAGGTGATTGTATGAAAAGCTGCCTGGATTTTATAGCCTCTGTTGAGAGCCATCTTTTAATTAATGCTGTCATCTCTATCATTCATTGCTGAGGATTCTCAGATTTTGTAGCCTTTCAGGGCAACTGCTGATTGCCCTCTCCTGATATCTCCTACAGATGATAAAGGTGCTGTACTTGTAGAGGGGTTTCAGGCTATTTTTCCCTCTGACAGAGCTTTTGCTGTAACAATGCTGAATTTATATTTCATGAGATAGACAGTCAAAACAGCAGTGTTAGTTTTACTTCTTAACCTCTATGGATAGGGCCCATTTCTGTGTTACAGATTAATTCTCAGAGCTAATTAAACCTCGTGGAACGTGTTTTTCAAGCCTGGCAAAGCTACTACAAGTGAAGAGAGAAATGCATCGACTGAGTGGCTTAGCTGAAAGTTGTGAAGCATCCAGTATCTGTGAGCACTCTGTCTTTTGTGGTTTGGGAGCAGATTTATTCCTAGTTTTCAAAAAAGGAGCTATAAGAAAGCAGTATGCATTTGGTGAATAATACGTATTCCCTGAGGTGGTGGGGTGGCAGTGGTTGTCGAGAAAGACTGTTCGAGTGTGGATCAGAGTCAATGCCTGAAGTCTTCCAGAGGTTTGAAAAATGGCTCTCTCAAAAGATTCTTGTCCTATCCAACTCACATGGCTTCCCTTTTCAAAATAAGTCAGTTCAGAGTGTAGATGTTAAGGCTTTCATTCTCCTGATGAGACCATTTTGAAGCATAAACAAGATTTGTATAACCTCCACTAGATATGTAACGTTCATTTTGAAGAGTACACAGGTAACTATCAGCATATAAGGAGTTGATAATGCTTGCAGACTAATTGCTTAAAAATGGCTTCATAGCATCTGTAAAAAATACTGATAATTCATTTAGCTGAAAGCTCAATGCACATGATCCTTCAAAACTGTCTAATGACTCAAGACCTTCTTTGAATTTTAACTGTTTTTTTTAAAACTAGATAAGGATCTTAGATAATATGTTCATCTTGCATAATTGCTTTATTGCAAGAAAAGTATTCCTGGAGGATGTTCTTTTCTTTTGTTACTTCGGCTTTCAGTGTAATCCTATTTCTGCCTCTATACCAAAAATAATATAGAGGACTGTTTTCTTATGACATTGACAAGGCACAAGTTTATTTGGCCTAAAGAAACTAATTGCTGATACATTCTTCCCTCCTACATTCTTGTGTTCAGTCAAAACTGAATATCTATTTTGGAAGAGACCTGCAGAATCTGCTGGTTTTAATTTCAGACCACAAAGCTGCTGAGCAGCCTAAGTTCATCTCATCGGTGAGCTTCTCTTTGTGCCTGTGCTTTATTGCTTTATTCCTCTCTCTGAGCAAGAAGGTTTGAGAGTACTTTGTCTTTGAAGAATCTCACTTGAGAATGCTACGTTTTGATTCTGTTTGCTTTGGTATGAGGTAGAATTAACTTTCATATTTGATCTATGAGATTCATGAGTTACTAATGTGAAATAAAACAAAGAGCCATATACTCATGATGAATTTTAATCTTGGGAGTCAGGTCTTTGTAAAGTTCCTCTATAATGAGTGGATAGAAGTTGGCAAAAAAAGGGAAAGTGTTCTGCCTTCCTCTGCTGACTTGCTCCTGGAAGAAACTTCAGTCTGTCCATTGAGAGTAGTGGAAACCTCATGAGGTTGCCCTCTTAAGGCTAGTTCTTTTGGATGTTTCCCAAAGAATTACTTAATACTTAAATCAGATGTAAGACAACACTTTGGATAGCACAGTGCTGAATCGGTATGCTCAATGTATCCTGCATGCTGATTGTTGTATTGTAAATGTAACATACTTACTCCAAAAGAAATTGAGTGTGTTAAACTGCAGCTTATAATATAATACGTGAACAACCAACCCACCTTTTCTTACACAGGCTTCAACTAAGATGAGACTAAAATTACCACCATCAAATAGGTTCCATCAAAAGCAAAAAAAGAAATAGCAGTTTTCAATTCTCTAAAATATCTTCAAAGTAGAATAACAAGTTGTAATCTGAGGAATTTATATTCAAAACTAGCATATTACAAGAAGAATGTGAAAGTCTATGCTGCAAAAATTGGATGCTTTCAGCATGGTAGTTTAAGATGTGTTGAATCATCCCTGTAGTCATATTAAACAGTGTAAATTGTTGAATTTTCATAATACAGTTTCAATAACTACTGTTGGTTTTTTTGGTTTTTTTTTGTAAAAACAATCCCCATGTCTTTGCAGCCCAGCGTTGTACTTTCTATGTTACTATTTTTTCCTTTAGTTGTTGTCCTATATAAAACAGTATATCCTTGTCAACATACCCCAGGTTCTCACCTCAGATGAAAAAGAAGCTGAGAATTATGTGTATTACAAGGCAGTTTTATGTAGCATTTCATTAATAAGGAAAAAGTGTATAATGACACGTTGCATTAATTTGGCATAAATGCATTCCTCAGGGGTGATGCACCTGGAGATCATCTAAAGCGCCCATTAATGAAAGTTTCATAAGTCTAGAAATTAGGGAGTTTTTGCCTTTGCTCAATCTTACTTTAGAACCAGAAAAAAAGCTAAGCTCTCCCAAAATAAATGAGATCTTGGTGATACACGCTAATGGCATCAACCAAGTATATGAAATGAAAGTTTCCCAGGGAAAAATACTTTCATTCATATTCTTTTAATTATAGGTGTTTGAAAGGCCTAAACTTCTTGAAATAGTCTTGCCATGATGAGTTAATTGACAGAGTACAGGCAATGTAAACAAAATCCTTATACAGTTTATAGTATTTTTTTCAATGTTTTAGCATAAAAATAGTATTGTGTATATTGTGGAGAAGTTTATTAATTTGCATGCATAAATTCTTCTGGTTTGTGCCATAGATGAAGAGACATATGAATCTGCACTGTATAGGTCAGTTTGTTTCAGGCAGATACTTTCCCCTTGTCTCACTATAATTCCATTATCTCATTTTTCCCCCCACAGAGAATGGAGAACTGAGTGGGTGTAATACTGTAAATAAGTGGTTTTTGTAAGAATTTGATTTTAATTTAGTTCTTGTAAGATGGTGGGTAGAAGCCAAGAATGTATTATATTTCTTCTCTTTTCACAAAATCTAACGTTACAATTTAGTTTTCAAGTAACAGCCTAAATTGTGTATGTTGTGCCGTACATACCTAATCTCTCTTCTCTCCGCTGCTCTGAACTGGATAATGAACAAGTTAGTCTTCATCCCCAAATTGTGAAGTATGCAGGGAATTAATGTCTAGCAATAAGTACCCATATTTCTTTTAATGCTAATGTGCCAGCTTTCAAACTCAAGGGATGCCAGATGCCTTAATGTTTGGGGATTTTGTTGTTGTTGTTTTTCTGATGTCACAGCCAAAGATGGAAATGAAGTGGGTTTGTGGAAGTTGCTACTCTTCCATCACCCTCAGGCGCTCTTGGTCTGCCTTGGCTCGGACTCCTTTCCCTGTAGCAGCAGTGTACAGTTGCTAGGTATGAGACTGCTGTTTCATTTGAGCTTTTTATTCTTTTTTTTTTTTTTTTTTTTTTTTTTTTTTTAAATGTTAAATATTTAGCATGAAGTGATACCATTTTGCTTGGAACACTTTTTTTACTGATTTCTTTGAGCAGCCTCCATATGGCAAGTATGCAACATGGTGCATTAGAGTAAAAGGTAATGTAGGGTACATCAGAATAAAGAATATTTTTGATAAAAAAGAAATCTAAAGATGCTTTAGATTCAGCTGAAGGATACTGCATTGTCTCTTTTAACACAGTGGTTGGTTTATTTTCATGCATGTTATATTTATTTTTTCAAATCTAGTGACTAAAAAGGAAGAATAGGTGCAGAGTGAAGCATAAGGTCTATTATATGATCACCTGAATTTTAATAGTAATTTTGGAACATGAAGTGATAACTAATGCAGGAATATTATGAAAGCTTTGAAATTGTCAAATGTTTCTGCAAAATAATAAGAGTAAATTTACCCTTTTTATCCAGGTGCACCAGTGCTGTCAATGCCACCTTTCTTGAAAATATTCCTGTACTTGAAATATAAAATGACATTAGAAAAAAAGTGACTGAAAATTCACAAGCTTATATTTGTTTCTGAGTAATGGGTAACATTTGTGTATTGACACTAAGGGGTCAATTATGCTTAGTAATAAAATTCAAAGTCATTTGTCTTACAACTGGTTTACTTTAAACAAGGTGGAGTTTAGTTTAGTGGGTTTGTATGATTTCCAGGCAGAAAGTAACTCAGACAAGTTTGGATTTGCATGGCAGATCTGAACAGTTTGGGAGAAGTCTGACATGAGTATTTGGATGATCATTTTCTGGTGGCATCAGAAAGACATGAAAAAGGTCTATTCTGTACTTCAAAAAATCAGATTTTTCTTTTTTGGATAAGGTTTAGCAATTGTCGGGACAAGCAATCCTGGGATCCTTCACTGCAGCCTCTAAAATTAGGTTGCAGATTATATAGAGGGAAAAATCTATAGTCTGTGAGTACAGTGTTTGTATTTGCAGCTGTTCTCTATGTGCCTAGAAGGATAAAGAATCTGAAATGAAATAACTGTAGCATTGCTTATCAAGATTTATGATATATTAATATTTTGATATTTGAAAGCTCATTGAACTATGATTTTTTTCCTGTTTCGGTATCATATCCTCTCTATATGTTCCTACTCTAAGGGTTTGCTTAGAAAAGACTAGTCAAGTCTATTTCTTCTTGGTGGCATAGTGTACCTTCAATTTATCTTCCATTTTTCTCCTTTATTCCCTTTTCACTGGCCCGTATTCTAATTGGGAAATGACCATCCTTCCTTCTCTTCACTGCTTTTTTCATGCTTCCCCTGGAGCCAACTACTAATTCTAGGAGCTGCATAGTTTTTCAGATGTGCCGTTGTTAAATTTTAACTTGGATTAGATCTAAAGCAAAGACTGGCCCATTTTCCATAGATCCATGCTAACCTACCTTAAGAATATCTTAAATCATCTTATCTTCTTTTTGTTTAAGCTGTCATGAATCACATGGTAAAGTTTTTGAACTACTTCAGTCCTTAAATTTGACTCCTTGTCCAGCTAAAAAGTTTGCTCTCACTTCTTTCTTATTTGAGCCTATATTTTCTGTTTTATCTATGTTCTTTAGATTTCTTCCAGATTTGATTTTATCTCTTGAAGTGATTCCCTAATTGCCTCTTTTATAATGATAAAAATGTGTCCCCCATTTTTCATTTTAATTCTTCTAGTGATCCTATCTAGCAACTGACCCTCATTGCACTGTTTTCTCAGTAAACAGATCTGCCATCAGAAGTTTCTTCAGGAATGCATTTGTACTTTAAAGAAGAAGAGGGAAGGAGGAAACTGTGGGACCTGTTACTGCTTTATTCCTGCTTAAACCTATCTCCTTTTGGTTTTCATTTTAAACCTAAGACGGTATCTGGTAGTATGCAAAATAATAAGGTGCCTTAGAACGTCAGTAGTTCTTTTAAGTGATTATTTTGTTATTGTTTGCTTATTTTATCTGAGATGCATCTATCTGCTGAAGGTCACAATGCCTGCCACCCTAAACTTCTATGGAAGGTATTGGGGATGCATTAGAAGTCAAGGTATTATGCAGAGGGGTTTTGTAATTTCCCTTCCGCTACCTACCTCTCATTTCTTTCATTGATGCCACTGTAACAAGTTTAGGCCCAGTTAAACAAAATAAATCCTGCTGTCTGATAAAAAGTGAAATGAGAAATGTGGTGCCTGAAGGAATATTTCATCTTGTCATTCCTTTCCAAGGAAAAATGTCTCCTTGCCTTACTACTACTCAGAGAAAAGAGAAGATTACAGAATGCCCAAGATTAATATCTTGTCTGGTGCATCAGTCAACCGTTTCCCTTAGAAATGAAAAATTTGCTGATTTCGTGCTTACACTGCTTCATCTCTGTGCAGCATCTCTGCATGACTTTGTGCAGCATCTCTGCATGACTTTGTGCAGCATCTCTGCATGTCTTCATGCAGCTCAAGGCAGCAGCTAAATTTGGGTCTTCAGAATGGTATTGGGAGGTACTGATGCATCTTAGCTATGCTTTAGGTATCACTTTCAGATGAAATGTGAGTTTTGGAAGAGAAAGTTTTAAAAATCTCAATTAGAAAAGTGCCTATTTGTTTAGACAAAAATGAAGAGTCTCCAAAGTGCTTTTACAATAAACAGCTGCCTTTTGTAAGTAACCAATAGAGAATCGATTCAAGGGCCTCAATCCTGTACCTTTTTGGAAAGTAATACAGTGATGTTGCTGTATTTGATATGGCTTGAACCTGTTAAAGCTGTACTTCTGATCTTATACCCAGCAAACTGAAGGATGAAAGCATCAAAAGACATGTCAGGAAGTATAAATGTTTCATCCAGTATGAGATAAATTATTCTTAAGGTAGATTATGGAAGAGAAAATTACAAATGCAACACCATACTTCAGTGCCCTTTTATTTGTGGAAACATCTCTGTGGGCAGTCAAAGCAGAATAGGTCTGTGCTCCACAGAAGGTGGTTTTGCTTTGTTTGTGTGTGTTTATTTGTTGTAATGCAGAATCAAAACATTTGCATCTACTTACTTACTTTCCACCCCTAGACAGTACATGTCCAGGCCATGCCCTGTCCCCTGCTGTGGTCTCTACACCTCTCATGGCTTGCCAGAGGCTACCAGTGTGAGGCCATCATGAAGGGAGGTCACTGTTGGTGCCACTGCTGGCACCAAGCCCTTTGTAAATAAAGTGTGTTCTTCAGTTTCAGGAAACTTTTAAAACTGAATGAGTAGAATCTTAAAAATATGACTGACTGAGTTCAAGAAGCATTTAGACAATGCTCTCATGTGGTGTCCTTCTTGGAGTGCTCTACATAGGGCCTGGAGCTGGTCTTGATGATTCTGATGGGTCCCTTCCCACTCAGCATATTCTATGATTCTGTGACTGTATGGCCTCTATAAAGGCTTTATGGCATGCAAGTATCATTTGTTGTTCCTTATTACCAAGCATAATTAAAAAATGGTTAATTCATCTGTTCTAACAGATCACACAATTTCAGGGTATGAAGAAATTTTAACCTTGAAAGAATGACACTTAGCAACAATGGAAATAAATTATAGGATAATCTTTGCTGATACTTTTAAAATGAGCAGCTTCAAGCTTTTTCTTGGCATTCATCTGAACCCAAGCAGTGACTCTTGACCCCATGGGCAGCATGGGGCTTGCTTGTGTCCATGCTCCAGGGACTGTCAGTGGCATCTTGTGTCAAGGGACTGGTTCACTGTACAGGCTCTCACCTGACAGCTCCACACGTGGCCAGTCAGCCCCTGCTCCCAGGATTTTGTTCTGTTTGAGAGGGGTCATTATCATAACCCTTGTGATAATGCAGTGAAAAATGGACCTGGGTGTCTCAGAGTCATGAGGACACAACTACTAACATGCCTCTTCATAATAGGGACTGTGACTGAGCTCAGGGTTTTCCAGATTTTGGGTTCATTTTCTTGGTTTTTGCTTTACATCCATTCCTATATAAATGGAGAAATAAAGGATACACCTGTGTATTCCGCCCCGCCTCTTTTTCTCTAATTTGGTCCAGTGATTTTAAACAAATTAGATAATCCACAATGGAGCTAGGAAGCAGGGAGATATTTTTAATCCACTGAATGTACTGAAGGTACAAATTGGATATTTTTCTGTCAGAAGCTGTTTTCCTGCTTTTTCATGTACTAACAGAGGGTTTAGTTTCCTTCCTCTACCCAGTGTTTCCAGATAAATGAGTTTTAACTGTGTTAGCCTTCATAGGTGCAATGTATAGTCTGGCAAGTATCTTAACAGCTCTTAATACTCTGTTTTTTTCTTAAGAATATATGGGATGAAACATGGCCCAGTGATACAACCAATGGCACACTCAGAATGAGCATTAGGATTTAACTCCACTGACCTTTTTGGGACTTAAGCTGGTTGTTACAGTCCCAAAGCATTGTATTTCCATTCCTGGCCTCTGCTTTGTTTATGCATCTCAGGTATTTACTTCAAAGGTGAAAAAGCTACTGACTCAATGTGTTATAATAAAAAGTGAGGACAGTTATCCTTGTTTTCTGCCTAACTTACAATCATTTTTGCCCTGTTTTGCTTGTTTCAGCTAGTGTGCTATTTGTGCTTTCTAGATGAGTGCTTAGACTAAATAAGCAATAGCCACAAAATGAAGATGTGAGACGAGTGTGGTGTGCAAGTGAATTGGAAGTGGAGTGGAGGAGAAGGATGATGGATGGTGTCCACAAGATTCTCCCCAAGGAAGCAGGGCATGTGAGAGGAATGCATGCCTGGCTCCTGTTATGTGAGGAGTCAGTATAAGATTAGGAGTCAAATATGATTAGTGTGGCAAAAGAGTAGAAACTGCTTTCAATAAAACCAACTGAGAACATCATCAAAAAAACCAAGATTGTAGTAGAAAAAGGAGCTTTTTAAAGCACGTAAACAGAGCCAGACTGCCTACAGGCATGTGCTTGTATTTAGTGGAAGTGTTTAGCTCCAGTGCCTTGGGCAGCGTTATGGGAAGAGTTATGCCTTGGAACAAATCTGCCTTCACCTTACTCCTTGCCCTTTCTGCTGCCTCTCCGGGGATGGGGCAGCACTTCCCTGCAGGGAGAGGAGTGGTGTGGAGGTTGCCCTTGCTCCCTGGCTCTCTGCTTCTGCTTGCCACTTCATAGCTCTCAAAGCTGGCTGTAGCAAGGGGATGAACGAGCCCTGAGCTCGCCTGCTCTTCAGAGCTCAGGGTAATCAAGCTACAGGGTGGAGGAGGGAGAGGGAAAGTGGGCGTGGGAGCCAAGAAATATATTCAAGGATCAATGTGTTATGCATCTGTGCAGCTGCAAATTGTTTTGTGCACTGAGCAAGTAACGAAAGATGTGCAGGGGAGGAAAGAGAAATTTGCTGTCAGACTAAGTTTGTATTGTTTGAAGGAAGAAAATGTTTTATGTTATATGACTCTGCATGCAGCAAAGCACATGAAGTAAATATGCCAGTAAATTGAGAAGCACCTTCCTCCTCGGCAGAAAGTAAATATTAATGAAGATGCAGAGACACACAGAAGAAAATATAAGAGGAAGTAGAGCAGTTATAAAAAGCAGACTCTGGAAGAGTGTGATGGCTGCCTTCCCAGAGGTTTTTGGTGGGGGGAAGGTGGAGGAAAATGCAATGGTAGCAACAACAAAAGAAACCCCTGTTCTGATTTTATATACTCCTGAGGAACTGGGAGATGAGACTGAAGGGAACTGAGCAGCCTCCTCTTAACAGATAAAAGGGAATGTACAGTAGCAAGCAATATGGAGCCTTGATCTCTTTACTGGTGACATTTTTGTGATTGATTTAGGGCAGTCCCTATGCACAAACAGGATGTAGGGCTGACTACGTGGTCTTACCACAGTTCTAGGGAGGCAGGCCTCGAGGGCTGGCAGCAAGGAAATAGTTTCTGCCATGGTAAAGACAGCTCAAAACTTACTAATGGGGCTCAGGGCCATATGTTAAGGACAGCAAACATTTCAGCTCAGCATTTGCTCCATGCTAATGGCTAAATGCCTAAAGCACAAGTCTTTAACAGGAGATGGTGAACGAGAGACCAGAGCTGGATGGGGAGGCATTTTAGAGTTTAATGTAATTTAAACCCAGTGCTGCCAAACACAAGCTCATGTTTAGCTTTTGGGGGCGGGGATGGGGGGAGACAGGATGGGGAACATTCTTGCCACTAAAGTGAAGCTCTTTCTCTTTTAGAGCAAGGCTGAAGCTTCCCAGTTATACCTCACATTGCTTTCCTGCTCTGAGAAGGGGCTCAGAGCCATCTGAGTGCCTCCTATGACTTGTCACCTTGCAGGGCTTGTGGCTTTGCTCATCCTGCTGAAGGAGAAAAGGAGAGATTTGAAGGACCACCGTGGCTTGGTCTCCCCTGGAGGCAGGTTGTTGGGAGCCTCAGAAGGATGCAGCTGAAAGAAGGCTGTCACTGTGTTTCTCTCTGGCAGGCAGTGGCCAGGGCACAGAAAAATCACAGCAGAGAAACTGTACAGCTTGCAGCCATTCCAAACCATCGGCAAAAAGTGTGTTCTGAGGACTGAGTTACTTCTTCGAGGTGTGATTGCAAAGGTTACCTGTTCCAGAAGGGTGATGCTTTCTGTCTCCTTGACTTGGAGTCAGTATTTTCTCTTAATGTGTCAATGGGGTGCTAGGGTAACACAAATAAACAGGGCCCAAATATGAAAGTTGTTTCTATTTAAGGTCCTTAATGAAGGACTTTCACGTCACTTACATTTTAGCTATTTAATTGTACAGTCATTACAAACTACATATTTTAGAAATATCCTTTGCCATTACCAGTGAGATTGATTGGAATAAGATATAAAAAAAATTATATCTGGATCTTAGAGAGAAGTTAATCTAGGTGTCAGATGTTGAGTCTAGGTTTTAAACTGGGGGAGGATCATACCAAGTTGCCATCTCATACCACAAGAGCTGATCTGCTTTGCTCTTTTAATCCTGTTGTCTGTAGCTGCTCCAGAAAGTAGAAACTTTTAAGTGTCTGCTTTGGAGTCTGAAAAGAAATCAAAGTGTTACTTTGAATAGGAACCAAAGGGAGCACCTGTAAGATGTATGCTATTGGGGAATTACAGAAAGTCCATGGAGAACTACAAAAGAAATAGACAAAAATAGTTTCTTTTAAAAGTTGCACTTTAAAAGGTAAGAGAGAAAAAAAATCATGAGAGTCATTGATCTTGCTTGTATTTCAGTTAGCTTGTATTTTGCCACCGTGTAGGAGAGAAGGCTAGCAAGGATTCTGGCAGCAAGGTACTTAGTTACACAGTGAGTTCATGTCTATGTTGTAAGAAGTGAAGCCTTTGGAAACATGTAAAAAGAAGATTGCACAGACTTATCGATGTGACTTATTCCTCCTTTAGTTTTAATCTGTCTGTATATTTTTCTACTGTCATGTAAGTGATGCAGTATTTGGACTTTACTTAAAATTGTATGTCCTATCTAAAATTGTTGCTAAACCCCTTGCAGCTTTTAGGAAAAGGAGCAACATATTTTATTTTCTGTTCCTCCATAAACAAACTGTGGAAAGATTTTTTTTTTTTTAATAATTTGTGATTTGGGGCAGCTGAAGTAGATTTTTTAAAAATGTGATTAAGGATAAATACAGGAGGACAACTAAAGGTCAATCAGATCTCTCATTAATAGGCATCTAAGAAGAAAAGTAACTCTGTCGCAGACAAAGCCAGGACAAAATGACTTGTATAAAAGTTATGTGATTTCTCTTCTGTCATGGCATTTCATAGTTAAAAATTTTTAATTCCCCTCTTTGAGCCCAGGAAACTCTTTTTTTCCCTTTTTGTATCAGAATGTAAGTTATGATAAAAAAAAAAGCAAGATTCCAGAAGTCTTATTAGTAGACAAAATAATGAAACTTGTAATAAGAGGTCATATCTCCAAAATAACAAAATTGGGAAGAAGGAAAAAAAAAGCTAGAGCCGTATAACTGAAATAAAGTGTGGTGGGAAAGCAAGGTACTTCGCAAGATGTGTATTTGTAATCCTTCGTGCATACTTTGCATGAATATATATATATTTGCACATCTCCTTTTTTCCTTTTTACTTGCAGCTAGATATGCTGCTCCTTGGTTGATCATAAAATGGGTAAAGAATTGAAACTGATTGTGCAAATGTTGTATTTGATAGAAAAAGAGATAAATAAATAATTTTTATGTATTTTGGCAGGAGTGTAATCTCACAGTGTCCTGTAAACTTGTAGGCAACAAAATGTTAGTATTAATGCAACAGTCAATCACAAAGACCAATTTAAATAAAAGTTGCTCACTGCTTACTTGGATTTCAAATATGCCTATGTGTCTGCCTGCTCTGACAGAGCTGGTGAAAGGAAAACATTTCCTTCTGGTGACTTTAAAGAAAACAAGTTTATTTTCTGACCTTTCTCTTATATACTTACATTTGGATGTGGGGACAGGAAGTATATCCTCACAAATATACCTCTGTTTGCCTGTTAAGGAATGAACATCCTTTTTATACATTAAGTAAGTCAACTTTATGTCTTCAGGACTCTGAATCAACAATGTTTAACCCAGCAGCAAAGTTAACACTGTTGCAATCCGAGTTGAAAGTCTGTAAATATTTGCCATCCAACCCAACATGTATTGTTTCCTTGTGCTGTCAGTTCTGTGGAGCTAATTTTAAGCTGAGTGAGATGCTAATGTAGACGGCAACATTTCTGGGCATGTGCTGAGCTCCAGTGCCTGTAGTCTCCACACATACCTGTCCAGAGCTTCAGGAACCTGATGGGGAAAATGAGTCATACCATTGAGTTCAGCAGCTCCACTAGGTTTGTTGTTGACCATACTCCCTGTGATAAAATCCTGACCCCATTGAAATTAGTAGGAAAAGTTCCACCACTTTAGATGGGATTAGAATCACCGGTAATCGTGTTGTAAAGCTGAAGACACCATGTGTAAGTACTGTCCTCCAAAGGGAATTTTTAAAACTAGTGTGTTGTCATTTGAGAACAAAATATTACCATCTTATTTAAATTATAGATTGGAATAACTGATTTCAAAGAGTTAGGCATAGCTAAGTCTATTCTTTTGTTTGGGCTGGTGATAAATGCAAGATTTAAATGTCTTAAGGTGTGATCTTTAAGATAAAAGTAACTAAATAGTTCATCAACAGTGTCCTTGTTGACATACTAATGTACTTTAGTACCAGTTCATTCAGTCTAAAGTTACTTTAACATGTTTATAAAACCTGAATCTGTGTTGTTTTGAACTTAGATTACAACCAGGTTTTTAAGGGTATTGAAGCATCTAAAGGTTCAAATGGCCTTCAAGAGTAGTCTAGAAAATGCCACAGTGAATAGCTCCTGTTACCAGGCACTTTTTTTGACTGCTTTATAAATAACCTGGCCCTTATGAACACGTGTAGTATTTCTGAATGTCTTTACAGAAAGTAAGCTGTCAAGTTCTAGCTCTAGGCTTCAGAAAATGGGTGGGAGAATTAATACACAGTAGAAATAAAAATAGCTCTGTGAAGTATAATGAAGTGGTGGGTGATAAAATCAGCCTGCTGACCTGTTGCTTGGGCTGAAGCTTGCCAGCAAAGGCTGTTCTTCATGGTACAGCAACACTTGGTACCCATCCCAGGCAGGCTCTGGCATCCTCCTGGACAGCTCCATGGGGTGTTGCTGGGTGTCTGAAAACCTGGAGTCTGTCTACCGTGATGGTCCAGTAGTGCATCCCCCTGGCCAAAGCATCAGAGAGCTCAGTGTCTGCCAGGTCCCTTTGCATTGGTCTTGTCACCAGCCAGGACTTTAGTCTAGCAGGAGAGGTTTACTTATCCTGTCAAAGAAAGACTCTATTTCTAAACAAATTTGCAGTGGTGGAGGCGGGAGCACGAAAGGGTAAAAGTTAATTCCTGTGTGACTCAAAAACTTCCCCAGGAACTGTTTTCTTAGTTGCTTCTGTCTATGGTCACTGTCTCAAATAAGATGCATCTGTACAAGACAAAAATGAAAGGATCGCAAGAATGATCTATTATCTAATGATTTCTATAAAAGAAGAGATTAAGTGATTTAATAATCACAGTTGGGGGAAAAATTGGTTTGAAATGCTATTTATTTCTTTCCCAAATTTTGCTGCTGCCCTCTGTAAGGGATGTGACAGGGAAGCAGGGCTAAAGCCAATCTCAGTCTTACTATCAGTATCCATTCTTAAGATCATTTTTCTATCTTCTCAGACTGAAAAGGCCTCCTGCAACAGCCATTTTGTTTTCTTCTTCTTTGCAAATATTTGTGGGGTTTATATTCATCATATTTCTTAAAGTGAAAGGGAAAGTATTAATTTTTTTCTTCTTAATTTTTTTTCCTTCAGTTCAAGAGGATGACACGTTGTCGTACTGTGTGAATCACATATTCTCATTGAATAATTTTTAAACCTATAACTCACTAGTTCCAGAATATCTTTTGTGTGGAAACCGTCTCATGGAAACCTGACATGATAGAGCTGGTGCTGAGGTTGGGGCTAGTTCAGTTGAACAGTGTCCCTGGTGTTCCCTGTTGGTATGAAGCGACCTGGTTTACAGACTAGGTGGTGAAGTTATTGGGGAACAATACAGTAGTAGCTGGAACAATGCATATATCATGCCTTAAATGGATTGAACCTACATGTATGGCACTCTTTCAGCAGCGAAAAGGGAATAAAGTGAGAGGTAGAGCTGGCTAGGTCTCTCCAAGCTTTGCAACTATGACTTTGTGCGCTGAAAGCATCGAAGTTTATTTCAAGATTGCATTGACTGTTAAACTGCAGTGTTTCTGTATTCTCTTGTGCACATCATCTTCTATTGTTATGGTGCCTAATTTCATTCCTCTTAGCAATGCAATTAATACCAAGCTCTAAGAACTGTCAATGCAGAGAATGCATGATTTCAAAGAGCTGGATTCCATCTAAATATGTATGTAGGTGTGGTCCTCAGTTGTAACATGCACTTACAATCTGCAAACATCTTCATCTGTATTACTGTAGGAAGACAGCTGGAAGCACTGCAACCTTGTGTCAGAAAACAGCATTACACCTCTGTTAAGTCCCAGAGTCCCTCTAGTTTTCTGACTGCAGGGAAATTTTCATTTTCTGCTGCAAAATCTTTAGGAAGCTGCTTGTCTGTGGCTGTAAGTAGGTTAGCTGAACCGGCTGTACCTCTGTCTGTATCATTTTCCTTACCTATCGCTTGCAGAGAGCTGGAGATTTTTTTGGACTTTCTAGTATCTGTCTCAGTGGCAATGTAGTTGCAGCTTGCCAGGATATGCACAAGCATATGTGCCCAAACTCCTACCACTGTGTATAACCAAAGTCTGATGAAAATTGGAGGAGGAAAGACTTAGGTTATGGCAGGGGGTAGTTTTTGTGTGTGTCATTTCATTTCTGAGAACCTGTTATTACAGGAAATTTATGAGTCCATTTACCTAGATACATAACTGGATGGTTTAATATCATAAGATGTTAGAGATTTAGATAGCTGGAGCTTTGGTATTTCAAGAGCTTTTTATGCAGCAAGATCTCACACTTTTCTGGTTGTAAAAGAATAATCTGACTTGAGTGTTTTTCAGGTGGTATATTAAAGAAAGAAATGGATTTTGGGTTGCAAGTTTTTGTTTCCAGATTTTATTTTTAAAAATCACAGTTAGAAAATACTGATAGGGAAAGAACAAGGATATAGACCAAAAAAGAATAGAATAAGCAAATTTCTGTCTGTCACTTAATGATTAATAGGTTAAACTTACAGAGTTCAAGTGCATAACTTCAGGCAACTTAGTTTTCAGTGTAATGCCTATTTTTCATATTGTTTTATGTGAAGCATGCTGACATGCACTGAGTGGGAAGCTGGCCTCTTGAAGTTCTTTCCAAACACAGTTGTCCTGTGGTCCTGTGATACCTGCAAGTTGGTAGCCTGCTGACGGGAGCATGAGCACTGCTGCCTCAGGGCTCAGCCAGAGCTTCTGCTGTTGATTGTGTAAGATGAAGGTGGGCAGAGGGCCCATTGGTTTTTGGGCAAGCTAAACTCCAAGCCTTGTAGCTAATCTAAAAGGCAAACTAAAGGAAATGGTGCAGTCATGTGAATTCACTTTAAAATACATGTTTGTTTCTCTTCAGCAAAGCAGCCATTCAAATCCTTCAGCAGAAAGTGTGTGGCTGCAATGTGTTTTGTAAACCCCGAATAATGGATAAAAAGTGATTCTGAGTTGATGGAGAAGGTCAGTGTTACTGGTGCTCCTTGTGGGGGTATTTGTGGACAGATGAGGTTCTTGTCAAACATTAAAATTTGACCTGTTCTTGGTTTTCCATTTTTCAAGACCAGTTGTAACCAAGAAATTTTTTCCTTTATTCCTTTCTTTTGCAACTTTATCCTTTTGTACATCCTTGCCTGGAAATTAGTGATTTCCTTGGAATTTCAGGAAATTACATCTATGTTGACCAATGGAGAAGGCGGGGGGAAAAAAAAAAAAAAAAGAAGAAAAAAGAAGAAAGAAGTTTTGAAAATCATTCCTGAGTATGTGTCTTGAACAAATGTCACAGGAAACTGGGTCTATCACAGATGTATGTTTTGCCCACTCTAAGCTCCCCTATGATATGACCTGGGGTGTGTTGAAAGGATTAGTGCTCTGAAGTAATCTGTCTCTAGTTTTGAACTTCATCTTCTCAGCTTCTGTCCAAATCTTCAATCAGTTACATGAGTTAGTTTTCAAGTCACCTTATATTCTTATATTCCGCATAGTCAAGTATTGCACGTGACCCTAAAATACATTATAAATATGAGACTTTGATTCCATTTTGTTGGCTCACACTTTGTGGAGTCATTAAGATAAAGGAAAGAGGTTTAATCCTCCTCCTCCTAATTTATTCTTTCTTGTTTGTTAAGGTGTTACACATGCCTTAGTTTACAACATAATTCTTTGACAGAACATGCCAAGTGTTGGTGATTTCTTAAGAATGCAACTGCTTAAAATTTGCTTGTGTTTGTGTTTATAGTGATTTAAATAACCTCCCGTCTGGATGAAGGTTTCTTAGCACTGGCAAAACCTTCTGACTACCACTCAAAATGTCCTTCACTTACATTATTTCTCAGTATGTTGCCATGTAAACCATCATTTTCTTAATGGACAAATACAAAGGAACTCAAAATAAAGAAAAAGATGGAAAAAAACCCTAAACCCTACCTTGTAGCACGATAGTATTAGAAACACAGTCTTCTTTGCATATGTTTTGAGAATGTAAACATACTGCCCAGCACAGGGTTTATGTTGTCCTTTTCTGGAGTTTTTTGTAACTTTTGTCTGGGAGTGAAATATTGAAAAGTATGTAGTGCCATTAGCCTTTTAATAGCAGTATGGATATTTCATCATATATTTTTTGAGAAATAAATTGAAAAATTCTCAGTTTTGAGAATTTTAGTTTAAAGCCAAATGGAATATTGAGATTTTTTATATCTAGAAAATAAAACAAAATACCTTGAATTTAAAGTATGTATTTGTATATAGTACTTGAAGTAGACTTAAGCCTAGCAGACTGATTACGTTGGTATTGAGATTTTTGATGAATTGACTTTTTAAAGGCTAATTACTTTATTGGTTAATATAGTCCTTATTGTTCTCTTTTGAAAAGATACAGTTTTTCTAAGTAATGATTTTAAAGGTTTATGGAAAACAAAGTCAGCCAAGAATCAGTGGCTGCAACTCATTTCAGGGTCATCAAATGTGTCTTGTAAGGAGATGACACTTGAGCTTGTGGAACTTCTGGAATCACTGAGCAGCAGTGCTTCTTGTTGTTTAATTTCTTTGTAGGGAAAATATTTTAAACAGCTTTTTTCTTTCACCTCCAAAATTCAGAGAATACTATTGTTTTAATTTAATTTACAAAATATGTTTAAGACAGGCTACTATTATTTAGTTTATTGACCATTTCTTTTTATTTCCCAAGAAATTGAAAGGCAGGAGACTAAGTCAAAGTTGAAATATGAAGAACTAGTAAATATATGAGGATGTTTTCTGTCTTCTCTCTTCTCTGCAGTACTCTCCTTTTAACTAAGGTCCATCCAGAGTTTTTGTCATACTGGTTTGTTGATGGAATTCATCTTGAGATGTAGAAATTTGCTACCAAAACCAATTAGTAGGAAGTAAGGCTTCAGTTCAGCTTTAGAATAGCAATTTTGATTCTTTTTTGGCAAGTCACCACATCCTTCTAATGCAACATCATTCTCCTCCAGGCTAAAATGTCACCTTACAGCAAGGGCACATCCTGAAGAATTTTCAGGCGACCACAGGCCTGAAATGTGAATGCCATCTTTATAGAAATATAATTAGTGTCCCAAGAAGTACTTGAAAATTTTTTCTAGCCTACGATTATACATTTGTTGGCTTACAGCAGGTAAGTTGTATTCATATCAGGGTACTGAAAAAAATGCAAAATTTGTTACACATTAAAGTGAGATTCCCTTTTGCTTTTCCAAATGCAGTGTACATAGTTGAATTTTAATGAATACGTACACCTCAAATCTTTATGGCATAAAATGGACAATTGTGTAATAGGTGGCAAATAATTATACACTGTACTGTTCCTTTTATTTAAGATGTGATACAACTTTACAGCATTGCATTTCCAGTGATGATCTCTATACTACTATAAACTCTCATTATTAGTAACAGTGGAGTTAATGAGCTAGACAGCATTTCCTTCACAGGCTTTGTGGGACTTTTTCCTGTAAGGCAGAAATGGCAAAACTCCCGAACTTTTCACTGAAACTTACCAGTGAATCTTGGTTTCATTTTACTAAATAACGAGTAAGAGGACCAATATTCATTGAGAGCAGGGGTAACAACACATGAAAGAAAAAAAAAATCAAAACAGACCCCCAAAAATCTTATGTGGGATAAAATGCAGCATCTGATAATAGTTGTGATTTTGTCAGGGCTTGCATTGTATGAAAATTGAGTTTGGTGCCTGCTCTGGGGGGATGATAGATAGCATATGGTAAGGTTTTCCAGCATGTACTAGGTTGAGAGGAAAAAGAAAAAAAAAATTAAAAAGGTTTTCCAGAATATTCAGAAAGAAACACCAATAATCCATTCACTAAACGAGAAAGAGACAAATGTGCTTTGTGTACTTTTATTCATTTGCTCTGTTGGGCTTTTTTTTTTTTTTTTTTTTTTTTCCCCCTAAATATTTGGTAAACCTTGANGTTAATGAGCTAGACAGCATTTCCTTCACAGGCTTTGTGGGACTTTTTCCTGTAAGGCAGAAATGGCAAAACTCCCGAACTTTTCACTGAAACTTACCAGTGAATCTTGGTTTCATTTTACTAAATAACGAGTAAGAGGACCAATATTCATTGAGAGCAGGGGTAACAACACATGAAAGAAAAAAAAAATCAAAACAGACCCCCAAAAATCTTATGTGGGATAAAATGCAGCATCTGATAATAGTTGTGATTTTGTCAGGGCTTGCATTGTATGAAAATTGAGTTTGGTGCCTGCTCTGGGGGGATGATAGATAGCATATGGTAAGGTTTTCCAGCATGTACTAGGTTGAGNTCCCCCTGAAATACTGAGTAAACCTGAGAAAACCTAAGGTCAAAATCCTCATTGAAAGAGAGAAAAAAGTCTTGAACACATCAGTTTTTAGAAACTTTCTAGTGTGCATCAGCATGAAGCTAAAGCATCATATGGAGCAGAATGTCAAAGAGCCTTTCACAGGGATCCAAGTCCCACCCATTACTTGTTGCTTTGGGTACTTTCTGGCTTTACCAATACAAGATTCTGAAGGTGAAAGCAATTCCTCCAGGACTTAGATCTCTAATGGGGTCAGTGTGTTTTAAATGAAAGGTCCTGGGGGTCTAAAAGGAAATATAATGGAGACTTTTGTTTTCTGTGTAATGGGATCACATCTTTAATAATAATGGATGTGCAACATAGAGTGAGGAGAAGACAAGGAAATGAAAAATCTGACCTGTATCGGATATTAAAAAAAACCCCCAAAAACAAAAAAAGAAAAGACAACAAAACAAAAAAACCAACCAAACAAAAAAAACCTAAAATAAACAAACCAAACCAAACCAGAAAAAAAAAAAGCAAAACCAAACAAACAAAAAAATCCCAGAACAAAACAAAACCAGAGACATGAAAGTGTACTAACTGGACAGCAGTGACTGTAGAGAATGAGAATACATGCCCTTTTTTTTTTTTTTTCCTTCAAAAATGAAGAACTCAGCTTACCTTGAGCAGGATGGTTCAAGAAACAACTACATCAGGGACAAAGAGGTTAAAATTTTTAGTGAACCACAGGCAAGAAAGGAAGCATTTCAGGGTAGTCACGGTACCTCGGGGAATGACAAGGCCTTTTCCAAGTAATGTGGAGGTTTTTAGTGCTTGGAACAGATCTCTAGTGCTTCACAAGGTTTATTTCATTCTTTGTCCCAATGTACTTTTGTACTTTTTTAGTTTCTGGGGCCATAGTGGACAACAGTGATCCTTTGGGGAGCCACCATTCGGTGCCAAGGAGCTTTCTATCTAACTGAAGGCAAAAATCATGTTCCGTAGGTACATCATCTCTGTGCTGTTTGGATACTTTCATCTTTGGACAGATCAAGTAGAGAAGAGACAGGAAATCATAAAAACAGTTTTGGAAGATATGTAGTGAAAAATATTCTACACATAGATCACTAGAACGACACTTGTGAGGAAGTAACATTTTGTTGCAGTTTCAGACTGAGAGGAACTATTTCTCATACAATGACTTGTGTAATAGATAGTGTGTACATTTTGAACGGCCAGTGGTTTCCAAGTTCTCCATCGCTCTGTCCTTCCTGTGATACAGACAGGAATCTGGAATTGATGTTGAAGTGTTTGGAGACTGTGAGTGGCTCCAGAAGTCCATGAGTGAACTTTTCTGGTTATGTGGAATTGCACTTTTCCTCCCACAAAGAGTGGGCACCTGCTGCTGTATTTCCCTGCTTGTATTTCCCTGGTAGAGGAGCAGTAGTGGAGTGTTCCTCATTGCAGCCATGGAATTCCCGGTAAAATCCCTTACCATTCAGATGAGCTACATGGCCTTGGGCTCTAATTGTCTCACAATGACAGCAGTAGCAATGACTTCTGGAGAAGGAATTCATTGGAGTGTCTTCTGTTCTAAACTCAGGCATAAGCTGTCATTTTGAAATCTGTTTTAGGCATTGAGGAGATGGAAACTAATATAATCTGAGACAAAAATAGTCTGACATAGGATTTTCTAGAAATGCAGCTCCTATGCTGTATTGTGAATTGGCAAGGAGGAATTCAGTATGAAGTTTTCAATTGTTGTGTAGGGTTTGCTAAGCTCCCCACCAAACACAGCTGTGTGCTGGCTAGCTCTCCCCACCCCACTCCTGACAAAAGGAAAAAAACTAGTAAAAAGGCAAAGTTAGTAAAGGAATATATATATATTTATAGATATCTTATATATATACAGCTAAATACTATGTACATATAATCCCAAACACCCCCCAAAAGGGAAAAGGGGAAAAGGGGAAGGCAAAAAAGGACCAAAAAAGGGTAAAAACAAAACATCCCACTCAATCAAATCCCAGGAATTAATTAAATAGAACAATAACACAGGAAAGCTCTCACCAACTTCCCTTAGGAGAAGTGAGTGCCTTCCCTCCTCTGTCGGCAGAGACAACAGCTCTCAGCCAGGCCTGAGCTCAGAGAGATAAGCCAAGGCCTAAACACCGAGAACTGCCGGCTCCGTGTCCACCCGACAAGCAAGAGAGAAGGAGAGAGAAAGAAAGAGGGCAGACAGGAAACTCCCTCCTGTCTTTATACAGCTGATTACGTAAGGGAATGATATGGAATACTTCCTTGGTTTTGTATCCTGGTTTCTAGGGAAGGCCTACAGAAAAACTACCACAATTGTACTTGAGGTTTTTACTGCTCCACCAAAGAATTTAAAGGTTGAGTGAAGCCCTTACCATATTGTTTTTTGTTTGGAGTAAGAATGAGTGTTACTTGGTGAAATTGTGAATAAGTCAGAACATCTGTGGTGGAAGATGGGTAGAGGGGAAAAAAAGTGTGGAATTATTTGCTTCCGCCAGTAGTTAGTGCCTAAGAAAGCAAAATTGTGAGCTGGAGACAATTTCTGAACAAGTGGTGCAAGGCAGCCTGGGCTTTATTCATGGACCCTAATAGAAAAGTATAAAAAACTAATAGAAGGTACAAGAAAGGGGGATGTCTTTATTTTCTGAATAGCATTTGTGTTCATTTGATGATACATGATGCTGGGAGAAAATTCCAGACAAGCCTGAAGAGTACAGCAACATTATTCTGCCTTTGATAAGAGCATGGCTGTGTTGCAGGATTACTGAGATGGGCAGGTATCACAGGGCAAAAATATTTTTCTAGCATTATGTTCTTATGGTTAAATAAGAAAAACAGTCTTTCACAGTGATTCTACCTTAATGTTTGTGTTAATTACAAACCTGAAAGCCTGAACTCACTTTTAAATGACACAGAATTTCCATAAGCTCAGAAATAGCATGCATTTAGATGAGGATTAAACCCTTTTGCTTTCTTACCCAAGAAAAGATTTGAAAGCATGTGGGTTGTAGAAGGTGAAGGATATCTGAAACTGTTAGGGTTCCCTTCTGTACTTTTATGATTTAGTAATAGGAGACCCAGTATAAATTATTTTTTTTTTAGTACAGGAGAGTGTGTCTGGGGCAGTTAATTTTCTTCTGCTAAGACTACTTCTCTGGGGGTTTATATGACTTGTCTTTGCAGAGACAACAAGCCTTCCAGTGTCCCTGATCTTTGATCCACAAATTATTGTCTGTCACATCTGTGTACCCCTCAGAAGAGTTTCAAGAGCAGGGTATGATGATTGCTCTTGATTGTGCCTCTACGAAGTCTTTAAAACTTTAATTTCTCATTTTTTCAAATTAAAATGATAGGTTGGTGGTAAACTTACTGTGGTAGTCTTCTGGCACAGGAGAGGGTGAGAACCAAATTGAGAAAGCAGGGGTTTGTTTCTGAGGCAGTGGAAGATTAAATGTCATACAGAAATGGTAACTGAACTCCACTTGTGTTAATGTCTCCTGTTCCTAGATAGACATGCCCTGCAGATACTTGAGGTGTGGTGTTCTTACTTTTAACAACTAATAGTACGAAGTGTTTTATCTCTGGTATTCCTCACAGTACCTCCTTAGGATCACTCTGGCCAGACTCTGGCTTCATTCATAAGCAACTTTTAGGAATGTCTTTCTTTTGTGGTGGGTGGGAGAGGGACTGACATATATTGAAATACAGCAGACAGAGAACTGGTTTTTGTACCAGTGGAGAGTTGGAATGAACTCAGGCTATGTGGCAAGACTCAGAGTTCGTAAGTTTTTTCTCAGTGTGGTAACATAAAGGAAGCCAGTGTATTACTGCTACTTGTCCATTATCAGTGCTGAGTTACCTGTGTTAGATGGTCAGTGTTGTGTGTCACTGATGCCCCTGCAAATAGTGCTTTCAGGACTAAAATAATTCCTGTAAATAGGGAAGTACTATGAGAAACATCAAGATGTTAAACAAGATGATTCCACGACATAAATATATGGTAAACACAGCACTATACTGTGAATCTTCATAGTACAAATTATGTTACTTCAGCCATCCGCTGCAATTGCAGCAGTCCAAGGGATTGCTATGAAGTATGATAAGAATATAATCCTTCCACTATTTCAATCCAACAAAGGAAATCCAAGGTAGATGCTTAAAAAGTTACTAATAACTGAAGAAAAAACATACGCGGAATATTAATATTTCAAATTATTTATATTTTAAAAAATCATATGACTCCATGTGCAGAGATTTTACACATTTATGAAGATTTATGTCAGAACTTCTTTGGATAGCTTCAGTTTGTGGTAGTCTGTGAGCTAACAGATACTCATTAACTAAAAGCAACACTTGGAGAAAAAAACCCAACAACACATTAAAAAGAAGGCTATGACTTTTTTTGTAAACTGAGATACCTGGTCAAGGCAGCAAAGACTAGCCTAGTGATAGGACAGACCCTTCACCTGCATTTCCAATATAAAACCTAAGAGAACTGGTGTCCCTTGCCTGTGGAGAAGGATGATTGTAAAAAGGATGTCCATCTTTGGGGTGGGTAGACACGAATCCTGTATACTGAGTGTTGTGCCCCATTAGACACTAAATACACTTAGGACATTTTATTTTACTTGAGTGCTTTCTGTCTTGTCTTTGCCAAAGGACTATCTGAAGCAGCCAGTTTCTGTCCTACCCATCATTTTTGCTGCCATGTGGCCATTTGTGAGGTCATGGAGAAGGCAGAGATGAATCTGAATGGAAAATAAAACCAAGCTGCTAATTTTAAGGTGAACCAGTTTACTTTCATTGGCACAGGAGCAACTGCGATGTGAAGCAGGACTGTCTAATGCTGGGAGGATAGGAACACTGTTTTTGTGCAGAGCCAGTTTATACTGTTTTAAAATTACATCCTGAGTGTGACGGGTTTTGTATCCCGGTTTCTAGGGAAGGCCTACAGAAAAACTACCACACTGAGAGCTTAATTTCCACTAGTTCAGGAAAGCACTACATTTGTAACAAAATTCATAGGCTTGAGCTATAGAGGTGATACAATTAAAAAGTCTGTGAAGATTTCAATAATAAAGGCCTATTGAGAGGAATCTCCAGTTGCTGGTTTAAAAAAAAAAAAAAAAAAGTTTTGGGTAATATTGCATGCTTATTGTCTGACTGTAGATGCTAATTTTTTTTAATTGAATTTTCCAACCTATTGAAACATTTGATTTTTTCCATGTTTTAAAGAATGATTAGGATTGCTTTCTCCTTTGGTCATTAACACTATCTAAACTCCTATGGACGTTAGACTGTAATAATCTACTTTAAAAATTCGAACTCTTCTAGTTTTGATTTTTGAAAGAGAGATGAATACTACTACAGACTTGCACATCCTGTTTGTGCCATGATTTATGCTAAGTATGTTCTGCATATCATCTAAGTAGCATACCACTGATGCAGTGTGTGAGACTTCACATATAATCTCATGTATCAGTCATACCTGAAGAACAAGGCAGAAAAAAGTCTGACCTGAAGAGGTTCACTGTGGGACTGCTATTGCATTATCAGTCACAAGGTCCCTCTGTAGGGCACATTGGTTCCTTACACACCACTTTGGTGATTTAATGAACTGATTGTTCAGTGTGAAGCAGTTTGGAGAGATTGGGTTTTATACTTCTGCAGCAAGAATGTTAAAAGAAGTGTCCTGGTTTTAGTAGCCAGGATCAGTTTGTCACTGTGTGGGTGTGTATTCTAAACCCTCTATGTAATTTTTCTCATGAACTGCTCACAATGGCACATTTGCAGCAGCTGCCCAGGGCACACCCAACCCCTCAGACTACAAGCTGGGTGTTTAGGAACTTCTGTGAGATAAGGAAGTTTTCCTGCCTCCACACCCACCTGAGGGGTCATGTCTGCTAATGGGCCATCAGGGATGCCAAAAATATGCCATTGTTCACCTCACAGAGTAAATCACCTGTTGTGAAAGTCTCCGCCCTGGGGGAGGGACTGGGCGTTCCCATCTGAGCCCAAGTGGATATAAGCTTGGGGTTTTGGGATTGGGAGCTCTCTTCAATCCAGAGGAGGACCAGAGCCTTGACCGGACGGAGACTGCCACCAGACTGCAACCATCATTTTCACCAGCAGGTTTCTTGTTTTCTTTTTTCTTTAAACTCAGAGCGGGGCCACGTGGTGTTCAGCATAGGGGTTGGTGAACTCCATTCTGCTCGTGCCCTGCTGTGCTGGGCTGCACATCTGGTGTTTTTGTGGCACAAACAATTTTCCTTCTGTATCAGTGTATTTTCTGATCTTTTATTAAATTGTTACTCTGATTTGCAATTCCATTCTGAGTTGGATTCATTTCTCCTGCTGGTTTAACTCTAAACCAGCACAAGAAGGTTGAGGGGATATTCTAGCAAATCTGCTTTGTTTCCAAACCTCTGCTGGCATGATGCTGGCCTGGACTTTCACAATGGAGTTTGACACATCAGAGCTGTGTTCCAGCAGGTGCTCCAGCAGCCAGTCCCATTGCTGTGAGTAAGCAGGGACAGTGATGGACAGCAAGCAGTGAGTAACAGCAGTGCCAGTGCTGCCTCTGCAGGCAGGCTTGCTGAGATAGAAGGTGTGTTTTCTTTGTCTTTCTGGTCTTTGGAAGTGTGCAAGTCTTCCAGAAATCTCAGCAGTCTTGGTGTGCTCCTCCTTTGCCTGCACAAAATGGAAATGGCAAATGGAGATCAGCCATTATCAAGTTTTTTTATTATCAAGATTATCAATGATTATCCAAGGTCACTGGTAGAGAGGTAGGATTTGGACTGGAATCTCCCATCTGCTGGTGATCTTCTTCACCACTAAGACATCCTCCTGACTTAAAAGACTGCCAAGATGGCTTTGTCCTTCCCAAAGGTGAAATTCCTGACCTGGTTGCAGTTTCCCCCAGAGCCTCTGATATTCTTTCTGGCATTTGTCTCATCTTTCCCATCTTCTGCCCTTCATAGTGGCCTTTGAGCAGAATCATTCCAGTCAAACAAAATGATATTCAAGAAGTGGAGGGAGGTGTAGAAAAAAAATACAGTTCATTCGCTCCTTTTCTTTTTCCCGAGACTGTGCAGGTAGCTGGGAATGCCCAATTCTAATCACCTCTGAGTGTAAAGATCTTGTCTTATTATTATGGCAGGAGTGTTTGTCATTGAATTGTACAATAACTCCAGGAAAATTCTGTATTTTTTTTTCTCCTGTGGACCCACTTGGTTGAATTTGCACACATCTAATGTAGGGGTATGCAATGTCTCCTGCTATTTTGTGTCCTACTGATTATAAGAAAGTCTGGAGGAGTAGATCACATATAGATGTATCTATAGTTAAGCAGGAGAGTTATTAGCCATCATATATGATAGGTTCTGACACCATTAATGGTTTAAGGACTCAAAGAAAGCTTTCAAGAGAATTAAATTTACCTTAAAATCCACTAATGTTATAATCCATACAAAGATTAGCCCTTAGTTTGAATGCAGAGCTCAATAACATTGATCATTATCATTGTCCTCTGCTTCTGCAAATTATCTGATAATAGAAGTTTGATGTTGAAATTTTAAGTGTCACTGTACCCATTTTACAGATAGTGAAACTGCAGCACAGAGTTCGTGAAACATGTCTAATTAAACTGCAAATCTATGGGTATTCCTTTATATAGTCTTGATAAAAAGGGCTACTTTCTACTTTATCTGTTAACTGCAGTGTTTAGGATTCCAAATACTCTAAAGTGTAATTTGAAGTCTGTAGATGTAGTCAAGCTGTCATTTCTACATTGTAGAATGGCTTCTGTCTAAAAGATAGACCACCCTTACTTCCTCTGTTAAGCATATAGAGAAAGCCCAATGTTTACGCTCAGCTTAACAAGAAATTGCATGAGACAGTGTTGAAAATATTTTTTTTTTCTCAGATGACTGTTTTTTAATCAATTCCTTGGATCATACATGGGTTAGTTGCATTTATCTGGGGTAATGTAGCATATCTGACATTTATTTGTTTGGTTAGCCATGAGTAATTGTAATTTTCTTAAGAGTTCTAGCATGCTCAATATTAGACTTAAGTCTTGTGGCAAATACCAGTGTTTAAATATGCTAACAGAAATGCCCTTCTACTCCTTGAAGATAGAGTACTTAATGTAATTGGTAAATCAGATACATAGCACTCAATTGTAATGCTTTACTTTACATGTAAATTATATTTTGAAGCACTGTATTTTTTCCTCAGTTGTGATTAATCTTTGAAATAAAGGGGGAGGAGGAAGCAGCTAGTTTGTTTTTAATGATACACTCCTCCTTTGGGAAAGATTAGCTATGTACAATGTTGTTGAGTTTAGCAATTTGCAATGAATTGTTGAGTTGTCCATGGAGACCAATTCTGCTCCTTCAGAATAGTGATTGTCAGGTTACATTGTGCTCTGTTTCTCTAAAGGAGAGAAATTCTTACGTCTCCATCTGTGGCAATAGATATCAAGTTCCTCATTAATATTTGAACCTAAATAAGTCTAGCATGTAAAGCAAAACTGTAATATGTTTGATGAGTGGAGAAAAAAGCAGAGATGGAGAAGATAACTGATTCAAAACATGCTCTTACTTTGTGTGGTTTTGGTTTGCACATCAAAATTTCATGTTGTATTCAGTGTTAGGTGCTCTATTTGCATATCTCTCTCATACTCTTAGCCAGTCTTAAGCATTGTTGGTTTCCCTGCCTCCTTTTCCTGCTTGGTTTATACATAGATACTAATGACTTGATAAATTTTGCTGAAAGACCTATTTGTTGTCTTCTGGTCGTCTGAAGTCCCACAGCAGGAAGTGGGAACGTGTGGTAACACTCTTAATTTCTGCAAGTGAGGGGAAAAATATCAGTGCAACGCTGGGGCTTCCTGTGGAAAACTGTGGTGGATTCTTGCTAGCTGAATCATTTTTCTCTGTGGAGTCAGTAGAAGGCACGTCACAAAATGTTTCAGATCTAGTGGGGAAACAGTCACCTGGAAGTGCTGCTGGGCCCTTCCCCAGGAGTGGGAATACTAGCAGAGAGTGCTGGAGCAGTGGCATGTAACAGTGTGTGTTCTAAGAGATGGTGCAGCCTTTTAAAGGTTATTTGGTAGAAGAGCTTAATGGATAACGATCAAGTGCAACAACATGTGCATATTGAATCAATTTAGCGTGTTGTGCAGCAGTGTCACAACATTCCTTCATTCCAGCACAGGAATCAAAGACTGGTTTGCTGGCAGTGAGAATGCATGTCCATGTTCCTACTCATGCCAGGTACTGCAACACATGTGTGATCTGCATCCATGTAGTAGGTGGTTTGCTTTGTTAGTTTTTTGTTTGTAGTTTTTTGTGGGATGTTTTTTTTTGCTTAAACTGTACTGAGAGCTGACATTTGAACAGGGAGTAGTGATGAATGAAAATACTCTCCATCTCTTTTACTAAAAACTATTGAAAACAAGTGCTGTGGATGTGGGACTGATGGGGAATTACAAATTCACCAACTAAAGGCTTGAACGCAGGCTGTTAGAAATGACAGTGTATTTTTCCACTTACTGGAAGATTATTACAAATGCAAATAGACCTGCTAACCTGTTTTCCCTTGCCTGGGTTTTGGCTATATATTTCACAGCTATGAAAGTATTTGGATGTCAGGTGAATCATATGATATACAAGAGAGAAATAACTTTTTTCTCTCCCTCCCTATCTCTTCTTCCTTACCCCTCCCAAAACTGCAGCCACAGGAATAAGTCTTCAGGCTGGCCTCACCCTTCAGGGACCTGGAGCTTGAACCAGGGAACACCTTATGGATGGGAGATGACGGCAAACAGAGATGGAAGAGACTACTTCATCAGGTAAGTGGGCAGCATGAACTGTGCAGTGTGTAGCACAGCACTGCAGCCCTGCTCTTGACTTGGAACCCTAATTCCTGCTTCAGCCCTAAATGGTTAATGTTTAGCTGCTTCAATTTATGGCACAGGGATAGCTCAGACTGTACTTTACTGTGCCTTGCTTTGGTACTTGGTTATTTCATTTATTCGAAGGAATGCTGAGAATATAAGGACCTGCAGTTCTTTGAGGAATTACAAAAAAAGTCATTAACAAAAAAACCCCACAAAACAGAACCAACCAACCAAAAAAAACCCCACATTGTTTAATAAATGAGGCAGAAGGTCAATGCTGAGTGATGCTTAAAATTCTCCTCCATCTCTGCCATGTGAGGTCTTTTGATTTGTTTAATGTATTCCTTTTACTGGTAATGAGAAATTATGTATTTTGATCATGTGTAGTAAATACTCTAATTCTGAGTTTTCCCATAGTCCTTTAGTTGTGAATTTAAAGGTTTGCAAAATAAGTGTCAGTGTGGATGATGTAATTGTAAACAAAACTGGCTTTTCTTTTCCCATTGAAAACTATGCATAATTAGTCTTTAAAGTCACTAAGATGGCTTGGATAAAACATAAATTGCTGTTCTGGCAAATGTACTCTTTTGTGGCTTTGGAACTTGTTCAGTAAAAAGGTGGTGATGGTAGTGAGTTAGCAGAACAGCTGGCTGATTGTCATTCACTGCTTTAGTTTACATCCCATTTTTAAGGTTAGTATTTTCATTGTGTCCATGTGAAGGGATTTTTTCAATTATTATTTAATTTTTGTCTTTATCAGCCTATTTAGGAAGTTGCAGGTGCTTGAAAAAATCATGGATGAGAATTACAGTTCTTTCTTCTAACACAGAGTAGAAGGATCAGACTTATTTTTAACTGAATGCTAGAAGTCCTTAATTCTCTCAAGATCCTTCATCTGCAAAAGAAGAATAGTACAGTGTAAGAATGAAGATCCCTGTTACTGTGCTTTCTCCTCCTACCCTTTTTGCCCAGGAGCCATGCCTTGGGTTCCTAGGAAGCATTTGCTTTTGGACCCAAAAAATTTGTAGCAGCCTGGTGATCTGCAGACCTTCAAGATTAAGAGCAATTAATCTGTCCAAATCAGAACAAGTTGTCTGGGTTAATGAGGACTCGGAAACTGACTTTGAAATGTCTTTTTATTACTTCAACAAGTATTTATCATGCTTTGAATGACTGTAGGACTCTGGGCACAGCACTGGGCAAACATGAAGCTGAATTCTGGGTACAATGTAAGTGTATTAGCACAGGTTTACTGCCTGAGGTAATTAGGCTTGTCAAGAAGTGTAGGTGAGACTCCAAAGTGCTGCACAAATGTGAGACTGCTGCTTTGATTACTCAAGTTACTGAAGGGACCTGCACACCTCGGGTGTCCACATTTTCTGCAGAATGTTAGTATGTTCTCTGTGTAAATGTTACTCATTTGGAGAATCAATATCCTGCTTCTGAGGGCAGGCATCACATTTGATTCCTTCTCTTTTCTCATTGGTCACATAATGGGAATACTGCACATGTTGTGTAGCTGTAAACAGCTGTGGCTTACAAAATGTAGTGTGTTAGTACTCATTAATTTTGCAATTTGGGAATGTTTTCAATCTCTCAGTAGCTAATGAGTATTTTGTTTATTTTTTGAATGCATTTTAGTACCTTAAAGTGCCATATCATTCTCTTAAATTGAGAAAACTGCATCTAGGAACAAAAATCCATACCAGGGAGTGCCAAACTATGCCTTTTTTTTTCTTTGTTGTTGGGGTTGTTTGCTGTTTTCCCATGTTCTTACAAGATGTTTGTTTTCCATTCTCTTTTGGGCTGTGGTTTTTCTTACATTTTTCTCTGCACATGGATAGCTGATTACATAGAGGAAGAATAGTCTGCTTTAAGGGGTAAAGAGAATGAAACCTCTGAGGAAGCTGATCTGTGGAAGCCTTTGATATTTTGTGCCAGTCTTTCTAACCCATCAGAAACTCTGAGCACTTTTTAGGTGCAAGTTGAACACTGCTAAATACCTACACATTGATTTATAGTACATATTCCTGTATCAAATGTTTTAAAGTAATAGCATTGGCTATAGTGTGTGCACCCAACATTCTTCCAGAGTAGTAATACATCTTAAATGAAATGACAACCCCCTGGGATGCATTAAAAGCCAGTACTTTTGGAAACAGAATGAAATCAGGAAACTGTTTGGAACCATGAACTGCTGCACCAAATCACCAGCCATCCACCATCACTAGTGAATGTCAGCCCGGGTAGCTATTACGATGTGACTGGGTAGTTATAGGACTTATATCTTGGTTTCAGAAGAATTACCAGAAACTAAATAGATCCAGTGACTTCACCAGCAATTCCTCTGTGGATGTATATAGTACCTGTCCTTACAGCGACTGTTACTTGTCCTAAGAGAAGCTCTCTCTGGCTTTCAAAACAACTGCTTTTGCAAATACTACATGAAAACAGAATTTCATTTTCTTTCCTTCATTTTTTGCCCCTGGATTTTAAAAATGACATAGTGAGACAGTTGTTGACAGTTATGCCAATAAAAGCAGGCGAGAGATCAGCAAAATAGCATTTCTTATTGTCTCCAAGCCTTTTTATAGCCATGCAGATGAACAAATTGTATCACACTTAAAGAGAAAAAGCCATTCAAATACTTTGTTTGGTTTTGATTAAAGATGTATAAACCAGGTATTATCACAATGAAATGTGTGCGCGAGTTCTGTACAAGGAAGGAATATAATTCATAGCAACATTAACTGCTTTTTAGCTAAATAATTTACTTTGGGCCATATGTACATTTCTATTCAACTGCAAGCAGACATATTGTAATTTTGAAGTTGTGGGAGGAATAGAGAATCCAGGAAAATCTTTTGGTGAAATGAAGAATAATTATACAGTGTTGGTGCAAATGCTTTAAGGCATGAATGGGAAGAAATGTGTATTCTTTTTCCTGAAGCAAATTTGATTTCTTTCAAATCTCTGAAAACCCTTATGATATGAGCTAGGGGGCAGCTTCCATCACCAGACAGTGCTTTTGTAAAAGTATGAGAAGGGTCTGTGATCACAATATTTTCAGATGTTACTATCAATTCATTATCTCTCCTGTACAGATGGCACAACTAGGGTAATTTTGCAAACTTCTAATATGCTTTTTCCTAAGTTTAGCCCATGGTACATTAAAGTTTCAGAACTTCACCCATTCCCTTTTAACTTGCCACTTTTACTTGAAATAGCCTTATGAGATAAGTAATAGATTTCAGTTTGGGCATATGGCAATCATCTAATATTCTTTCAGCATGTTTCTGTACTGCACAAGCTGTATTAAGATGGACCTTTAATATGAAATAATCTGAATATGGTATATTTGACAACTCTAAAAGCCTGTTTTATTTGCATTTATTGTATATGTTGTGTAGTATATGATTATGAGAAATTCTGTAATGCTAATTTGAATAAAAACATTACATTGGTTAAAAATGTTTTTTGTATGAATATAGGGCTTCAGGGAAATAACATCCGAAGCAGAAGCTTTTGACTGATTTTGTCCACAAAAGGTTTAACTTCATGGCAATTTTGGCTCCTAATTTTTACCACCGCTATGATCTTATTGATTCTTGGACCTGCACATTTTTTGTCCTTTCCCTTGTGTCAGTCTTGCTGCTTGTCAGACCTGGAGGTAGGTTGATGGAGGGAAATAAACTGGCAGAAGCTAATAAAAAGTCAGTCTTACAGAGAAAGCAATGAATTTTATGTTGGCTTAGCTCCCTGAGCCAGTCCTTTGCATGGTCTGATGAAGTTGCAGAATAATTTAATATGGAGGAATCCTCTGAAGGTCAGCCTGTCCAGCCCTCTGCTCAGAGCATGGCTAATGCCAAGTGATGGACAGCATTGCTGCCACACTGAAATATCTGACTGATTTGGGAGCAGGATTGCAATAGATTTGTGTTGGCTTAAGCTGCCCTGCAACTGCACGTTTGAAGTCACGTTTGCTGCCTTCAGAAGCCATACCTGTTTGATTCCTGTTGCTGTTTAATTCCTAAGGAATAAGGTACTTCGGTATTTTTGTGTATCTGGTTTCTGTCATTCAAATAAAGAACAGAGAATGGAAAATCATTAGAAAGACAGTGTAGCCCTTCTCATGTGGACTCAAAGCAACACTGGTTCTACTAAGGTGCAGTTATTTATTAGACTTTCAAGGCAGAGTGATCTGTTAGGTGAGCTTATTGCCATATCCTTGTTTGCAAGAGATGCTATTGGCTGTGCTTATTTTACTTTGCTGTTTTTATTGGTCATGTTTACTTACTCTTGCTATTGCCTGAGGCAGGATGATGGGGTCTGTTTGTGTTACCACTTTGGTTTGCTCCCTGTTTCACTCCAAGGACCCTGACCATCTCTATGTCTTGCATTATTACCTTACTTCTGTGGTCCTGTTTGGATCACAGCAAATGGCTCGGTTCCTAGGCAAGAAATTAAAGGAAACATGCTGAGAGATCAAAGCCTACAGCAGTGTTACTGCTTGCCTTGAAACCACAGGTTTGTCTCCAGAGTGCACGGCAGAGCTGGGAGAGAACTACTTGTCACAAGCCTTTCAGAATCTGGTTGTGTTAGTATGGCATGGTTGATACGGCAGTTGAAATGACCTGCTTAGTGGATGAGGAAAATTCTGTGGTTGTAGTCTACCTGGACTTCAGAAAAGCTTTTAATACTGTCTACCATGGGATTCTTCTGGAAAGGATGGCAGCCGATGACTTGGACAGGTGCTCTCTTGGCTGGGTTAAAAACTGGCTGGATAGCCAGGCCCAGAGAAGAATGGTGGTTAGTGTCATATCCCATTGGTGACCATTCCTTAGTGGGGTTCCTCAAGGCTCAGTGTTGGGGCTAGTCCTATTTAGTGTCTTTATTAATGATTAGCATAAGAGAAGGCACTTAACCTCAGTAAGTGCACAGACAACACAAAACTGAGTGGGAATATTGACCTGTGGAGGGATCTGGACAAGCTGAATCCATAGGCTGAGGCCCATGGTTTGAGGTTCTGCTGAGGAGTACATTCAGTGCAGAAGGCTTGGTGTGCAGCTGCAGTGTGAGCTGCAGGTTGAGCTCTGGGGTGTGGGAGCCCAAGCCTGAGGCATGGGGCCATGAACTGGCAACTCTTTGCATAATAAAGGGTATGGGGACCTGTGGTGCTGGCCAGGTGATCAGATACTCAGAGACACAGCAGGAACCGAAGACCCCGGACTTTCCTGTGTTTGGACTAAAAGGATATAAAAGCCCAGAGTTTCCTTTGTTCAGGGTCCCTCCCTGAAGGCAGCATCTTGAGCTGCTACTTTGTTCTTGAACCACAATTAAATTATTTTAAGGATCCAGATGTCTGAGACTCTGCTATGGGAAATCTGGAGTGGAGCTAGTAAGGAAACCTGATCTGACTGTGTGAGTGTGGTACATGTAGCTATGAAGGGGCCTTGGGCCCAGTTTAGGTGGTGCAAATGTGACTGCAAGAGTGACTCCTGAATGGCTGGACAGAGAATTTTCCTTAATAGTTCATTAAGTCCATATTTCTGGGTCCTCCACTTGGGTCTCAACAACCCCATGCAGCACTACAGGCTTAGGGAAAGATGGAAAGCAGACCAGTGGAAAAGGACCTGGGGTTGCTGGTTGACAGCTTGCTGAACATGAGCCAGCAGGGTGCTCAGGTAGCCAAGAAGGCAAATTCTAGCTTCTATCAGAAATACTGTGGCCAGCAGGACCAGGGAAGTTGATTGTCCCCTGTACTCGGCACTGTTGAGGCTGCATCTCAAATCCTATGTTCAGTTCTGGACCCCTCACTATGAGACATTGAGGTGCTGGAGCATGTCCAGAGAAGGGCAGTGCAGCTGGAGAATGGTCTGGAGAGTAAACCATGAGGAGTAGCTGAGGGACCTGGGTTTATTTAGCCTGGAGAAGCGGAAGGTCAGGGGAGACCTTATTCCTCTTCTCAGCTACCTGAAAGGAGATTGTAGCGAGGTGGTGGTTAGCTACTTCTCCCAGACAACTAGTGATAGGATGAGAGGACAGAGCCTCAAATTGCATCAGGACAGGTTCAGGTTGGACATTAGAAAGAATTTCTTCAGGGAAGGGGATTTTAAGCGTTGGAATGGACTGTCTAGGTGGAGTCAGCATCCCTGGAGGTGTTCAAGAAATGACTTAGAGCTATGGTCTAGTTGACAAGGTGGTGATTGGTCAAAGGTTGAACTCAATAATCTTGAAGGTCTTTTCCAACCTAACTGGTTCTGTGTCACATCGTATTTTGATTTCTTGAGTGTCTGCTCTTCTTTTTCACTGGTGTTTTTGTATTTAGTATCAAAAATTCTTCTAGATTTATTCGAGGTGTGTCTGGCAAATGTAATCCTTTTTTCCTCTAAAATATGTTACCGTGCATATAATATCAGCTCCATGATATTTGGCTTGTGAAATCATTACATTTAGGTTGTCCCTGTTTGGCTTAGTAGCTGTGGTATTCCTGAAACATGGAACTCTTAGAGGCTTTTGCCTCTTGTAGAAAACAGAGGTAACATGCTTGTGTTCTTTGGTAACTACTGTAGTTCACAACATCTTAAATTCTCTAAGCATACACATTACTATATTTCTTTGCAATACAACAATGTCATTACATTCTTCTATACTGAAATACCTAAATTTTCTTTTGTAGTCTTTATCTTACTCTTTTTGTGCTTGCTGTGCTCAGAAGAGGAAGCTCATTTGTGTTTTCTGAAAGTGCACTTCTGTGCCTGTTGTATGAATCCTGTCTGGTCTGCATCCTCCTCCTTGTACATTCAGTTCTCATAGCTGGCCAGAAATGTGGAATTACAAAACACAGTCATTGATGATATTAATGGCATATCAATCAGGCATCCTGCTTATTAAGGACCACTAATTTATACCAGATGCAAAATTGAGGCTCACAACTTTCTAATCAGTTTACTTCAAAATAAATAAGCACAGAAGATGATCAGACCATTCAGCTTTTTTTTTTTTTTTTTTAATTAATGTTTTCTCTTGTTATGTCCAGCCCTACCCCAACCTGCTTGTCCATGTGTTCCGTAGGTTGTACATGCCTATTGGTAGTTTAGTCCTTTCTTAGAATACTTCTCTGGAGTTTGCTCTGTTGGAAGGTTTTGAAAACCATCAAAGGATATAAATATAGTGAAAGCCTTGATTGTTGTTACTGTGTTGTTCATCTTCCTGGGTTTTGAAAAGGCTGATGTTATTTGTATCTTATGACTACCACAGTACATGAGGCCATAATGAAAGTTTGAAATCACAGGAGCCACCTTCTACCCTGTAGGTATGATGTTCTACAGCACTTTATTGAGTGCATTGCATTCCTTCATGGCCAGGTAGAGCAGCAATGTTGACTAGATTCACTGGGAGATTTATGTGGCATTGGCAAAAACATGAGCAACATGGCTGCTGCTCTTCTGTCTGTGAGAACACAGGACGCTTGTGCAGGGTGCCTTCTCCTTCAGGTGAGGGATGTGAATGGAGGCAGTCTGTGCAGAGTGCCTTCTCCTTCAGGTGAGGGATGTGAATGGAGGCAGTCTGTGTGCTGGCTTAATGCCTCGAGCCAAAGGCTGACTGCCGTGTGCCTCTTTCGGCATCTCCAGATGCCAAGGGAAAAGGCAGTGGAATCACACTCTCTGGCCCACTTATTCCCGAGTCCCTAAAAGGGACATCCAATGAGATTGAATGGCAGGCAGTTTAACAATGATAAAAATAGTGCAACCTATATAATTAGCAAATAGAACTCTCAGCTACAGGTTACAGTAAAGCCTAAAATGCTTCATAAGATTCAAATATACATTTGCAAAGTACATCTGCAGTGAGACGTTCACTATTAAATTACATAGGATTTAAAAAAAAATTAGAGCAGATATAAAATCTTATGTTTCAGACAAGCGGGTGAGTCAGCTGCTGACTGCCTAGGGCTAGGATGAAACTTCCTGTATTAATCAGGTTATTCTATAATTACAAGGTTTCTTGCACCTCCTCTGAAGCGGGTACTGAGTGCTGTCAGAGAAAGGATACTGAACCAGAAGGACAACAGGTCTGATTGGTATGGCAATTCTTGATTTTTTTCTATCTGTTTTATATGTTTTATTTTAAATTCCCTTGTCACTAATACAGACTGTTGTTATGAATAGCATGCTCTTAGAGAAAGCATGCTACTCTGCTCCTTTCAGACTGCATACAAATTTGCTTTCTGTTACTAAGAGTTTGACCTACCCAAGGACAGGATCGTATGGTGGAAGGGGGAGCGGGACTAGAAGAGATGAGCAGCAGGGATGCACAAATGCAAGTGACTCTTTAAAGCAAACCTGAACAATTAGGGGGAAGAGAAAAAATTATATAGCAACCTGTTTATGTCTGTGGTTTGCCTAGAGGCTACTTGGGCATATGGTGAAAGAGAAAATATTGCTAAATCAACTCAATCTCCTGAAAGAGACAATGATTTAACAGTTGTCCTCCCTTCACAGAGTTGTTGCTCTAGCCATATACATGGCAGTCATAAAGACGACAGATAAAGTGAAATTAATACTGACTGGGATAAATCGTTGTTGTAATGGAGAGAGTGATAGCAAGGAGATGAGGGTTTGTGGGGCTATTTTACTTTAGCTAGAGCATGGAAAGAGGGAGAGTTCATTGCATTGTCAGGCAGCTGTACCTAAGCTGGTAAGTGTGCAGTAACTCAGGAGCTAGTCACAGCAGGCTGGTTCCTTCCCTGTCTTCTGGCTTGCCCTTTTTGAGTCCTCTCTGCACACACGTAGAATTCTCACTTGCTGAACCAAAAGGATTTCTCACATTGGAAAGGAGAGGGGAGTTACACAAGAAGGTATGAACGTGGGTGAGACTACTCAGAAGAGAAGAAGCTTTTACTCATTCATTTGCTTTGGGTTGCCTGGATGTAATTATTCCTAAGTGGAGTACAGGGAATCATACTGTGGGCCTCTGCTACAGTAAAGTCAGTGTTCCTGAGCTAGTCCTCTGTGTTTTCTCCAAACAAACTGGATGGGGACGCCATGAAATTCAGGGATGTATTGCATCCTAAACCTTGTTACTCTTGTATGTTTGAAGATGGATTAGGAAACAGAATAAAACTTCTGCAGCAGGACCTGTATAGAAAAAAAAAAAAAAAGAAAAAAATCAAGGTATCCTAACCCCGGATCATAAGTGTACATTGTCATAGAGGGGTGTTAAGTTCTGGTTCTGCAAAGCCATGTGGGTGGTTGGAAGAGTGGTTCTGATTTGTAAGAAGCTAAGTCTTTTCTTGGGTCACATGTTGGAAACCCCAATGATGTACACACAGAGGCTCTGCATATGAAATTAAACCAGACTACTTGATAGTCCTTAAAAATAAAGAGAGGAATACAGCCCCTGAAACACCTAAATGGTGTTTCCTGCTGCCTGTACACTGGGGCCTTAGTGGCCATGAGCTTGAAATATTAAATAAGTCAAAGCTGCTGATACTTGGTGATGGAACTGAGACCTTTCACAGCAAAGGCTGGGTGAAAATTTTCCCCAGAGTTTCAGTTACGGCACTGAGAAAGAAATGTGCTGAAGCTGGGTTTTAGGAACAAAAAAAGAAAAAGTATGAGAATTAGCACAGTATGTTGTTGCTGTTTAAATAGCACAGTTGAAGTTTACCAGTTGATCATGGTGTGTGTACAGAATTTAAAACAAGTTATCTAATGTGTTGTACTGTGTCAGGAAATACCATATTGATGATATTTTTCCAGTAGACATTCACATAGTAAAGAACTGCATGCTGAGGTATATGGAAGCCGGCACTGAAGAAGCCTTTTGGCTTAATTTCTATCATATTCACATATTTATAGTTTTCTATAAAGAAAATCAAGTATAAGTCTACCATAAAAGGTTCTTATCTAAATTGATATTGTAGGACAGAAAGATAATTTGTTTTAGAAAGATGACACAACCAACAAAAGCTTACTGAATTGTAAGTCTCATTTAGTTTTTAATTGCCCTTCTTACAACAAAATACTGCTTAATTATGCCCAAAATGTTCAGCTCCCAAATATAATGCTAAAAATCCTCGTATTATATATGTTGTCATAAATGCATAAGATTAAGGTAAAGAAATAGTTTAACTGAACTCAAATTAATCTAGTCACTGACAACATAATGACTCACTGCAATATTTTGAAAGCCGTTTATCTCATGTTTGCTGGAATCCTGGACCATTCCACAGAAAAACTTCAATTTAAAATAAACTAATAAAACTGTGTGGCTGCACAATTAAATATCACCATGGCAACAGGGATTAAGTGCATAACTTGCTGACAGTGCAGAGATTATTTCAAGTTTTTGACTCTTCTAGCAGTAGACAAATGGATTTACATTTTCTGTATCAAACATTGAGAGATGTGAAATGAAAAAATTGAGGTACTTCTGTGACATCTTGGGACTTCAGAGAGTATTTTCCTGACAGGGGAAGTAATTAGCTGAAATTACAAAGAGGAACTTAGCAGAGAGATACAAATAAGCACTTGCTGTTGGGATTTATTTAGTGTTTCATAATTAAAACCTGGAGAGATATTATTTGGGATACAAATAGCACAGAAATTTTTTTGCCGTAGTTGAACAAAATTAGCAGCATAATAACAAAATTTTCCTTTTAATTTTAAGTGATCTTAGGTTCACTTAGGAAAGAAGGTTATTTGCATGTCTGCTATCAAGTAACATTTCTGAAGTGAAATACACATATGAGATATGATGTTCAGTGAAGACATAGGATGATGCTTTAATCAGACTGACTGTTTCTTCTCCTTCCTGGCTGTACTCCTAACTTTTTCATGTGTATTTATGAAAACTACTGGAGACACAGATTTGCTGGCATATATAGTTTTCAGCTTTTAGTATTGTGGTTGGTTTGGAGTTTTTGCTCAGACTGGCTTTTGGTTCAGTTCATGGGAGCACAGAATAGTTTGGATTGGAAGGGACCTTAAAGATCTTCTTGTTCCAACCCCCTTGCCAAGACAGGGACACTTTTCACTAGACCAGGCTGCTCAAAGCTCCATCCAGCCTGGTCTTCAACCTTTTCTGGGATGGGGCATCTGCAACTTCTCTGGGCAACTTGTTCCAGTGCTTTGCCACCCTCACAGTGAATATCTAATCTAAATCTAGTTTCTTTCAGTTTAAAACCATTGCCCCTTATCACTGAATGCCCCTGTAGAAAGTTCTTCGACTCTCTTACAGTCTCCCTTTAGGTACTACCCTAAGGTCTCCCTGGAATCTTTCTTCTCCAGGCTGAATAATCACATCTCTCCCAACCTGTCTGAGCTCTTGGAGCACCAATCCCTTTTCTGTCATCCTGTGAGAAGTGGAAGTGAGCCACCCCCAGTGTGCAAATGATCTACAGCTCATCCTGTTAGGCAGATGTAGACTCGGTAGCACTTCTGCATTCTGAATATGCTGAATAGTCTATCTATTTTGAGTTCACAATATGTTGAGGTCAGGGTGAATGCTTCTCTCCAGTCCTTACTAGTTTGAGATTGATCTTAGAATCGTGCTGTTCTCACTCTTTGTGGTAGGATGGACTTTCTACCCTTTTAGATGAGACACTTGGAAAACATTTTATGAGACCAGGTGGTAGATGGACCCACAACTGCACTTTTTGAGTGGGAATCTGAATTTTCCAAACCTGTCAGATTGTATTTTGTTGTCTGGTTTTGATTATGGAAGTCTATACAGTCTTTGATGTCTTTGGTTCCCTATTCATTTCAAGCATCAGTTTAGTTCTCTGTGTAAACAGACAAGTTTTTTAGCTCTTCTCTTAAGAAGAGACATTGCTTCAGTTCTACTAGTTGTCTGATGTTGAGTTTTGTCAGCTTTAAATTAAAATGTCTTTTCTTGCACATTGAGATGCAGGGGTTTCTTTTACATCTTGGGATGAATAACTTTTGTTAAAGATGCATGATAAATATGGCAGATATATCTAAAAATAATTGTATCTGGTGAGTTCATAAAGGAGATGAATACTGGGCACATTTTGTAGGAATGAGTGTAGAGAGTATCTGTTTGTGGTGGCAAGTAAGCCCATGTTCAAATTAGCCCCTGGCATAAGCATTCAGCAAATGCAGAAGGAAGAAACAGCGAAATATTGATAAAACTTAAGGTAAAACCAGAAAATTAGGCATATATGGAGGAAGTTTCTTAAGAAATCACTTAAATGATAAAGAGACAGTTTCTGAGGAGTGCTGTATTAGATAGTACTGATCCTGCACTTGATCAGGTGGGAACAATAGTTTTATCTGGAGTCTAAGGAGATACTTCATATTTCTGTTCCTACTTATAATCTCTTTTGTGCAGCATTTTCTTCCTGTTGCTGTTTCATTAGTTTTGTTTAATCCAGTCAGTGCCTTGAGCCAGGCAGAAGACACATGGCAAGAAGCCATACTGATAAAAGACATTTTTTGTTGGGCCAAGAGTGACTGGTTCTGGCAGGTCATAGTAATGACATTTACAGGTTTTGTTGCATGATTTGTGTTGCCAACCTCCTATGGAAATGCAGTTCCACCATTTTAACAGTGTCCTAAGGAAGTATGAGCTAATGGCCTGCCTTTGAAGAAGGAAACTGTAAGAGCATAGCATTGGTGTTGCACACTGACAAGTTGCAGCCTTCCAATTGGGCATCCTTTGCATTAAAATATACATATTAAAAATAAGGATTTCCATGCCTTCAGACATGGGCCAGAATTGTGGCCAGATCTTGAAAAGTGCATGGTTCCACAGAGTGTCACACTCTGACTAGCCAGAAGTTTCCAAAAGGAATTGAACAATGCCCAGTCAGAGGAATCCAAACATCAGGATCCTCAAACTTCACTTGAGAACAGTCCTGCTAGTTTCATTGACTAGAATTAATTAAAGCAAGTGCAAGCTAATGGGCAGATCATAGAAACAGCTGCTTTCATGGTGTGAGCCTTCAGAAACATGGTTCCTGAAGGAGGAACCCTCTCACCTGAACATAATGTGTAATAGCTGCACAGCTGCTCTCTCAGCCTTGCCTCTGTGACTCGCATAGGCAATTGAGCCCTGCATTGAAAGCCTGGGTGCCTTTAGGAAGAGTCACAGGACAAGGCTTTGTAGAGCTGCTCAGGGAGGGAAGTTGGGTTTGATGGCTTGTATTTTTTTCAACAAGCTGCTTCTCCAGCAAGGTGTATTTGGAGTCACCTGGCATGTCCCAGACATCCCTAGAAAGATGTCATGACTGCCCATGGTCAGGATCTGGCAAACTAAAATAGTTAGCCATGCAGCACTTAGCTTGCTGTTAAAGTCTTTTGTCTTTGTGCCCAAATTTAAAGAATTGACCAGCTGAACCCCCAGACAAGTTCGCTCAAAAATGTTTGGATTTGGTACTATTTTTTTTTTTTTTGCTTTTTTTTTTTTTTTTTTTTTTTTGCATTGTTTGTTTGTTTCTTTTGTTTATTTGTTTGGGGTTTTTTGTTTGGTTTTTTGTTTGTTTGTTTGGGTTTTTGAGGGGTTAGTTTTGTTTTGGTTTTTTTGTTTGATTTTTTTGGGTTTTTTAATTGGTTGGTTGGTTTTGCATATACTGCAGGTGCACAGGAAGTGTACCACATAAAATTGGGATCCACATCTACTTGGTGGTTATATTTTAAGTAGCATTGACTTTATTCTCATTTTAGATTGCAAAACTGAAGCATGACAGGATTAAGTGACTTTTTCAAGTAGGAATTTACTGTCACTTTCTCCTCCCCAAATCTGTGTCAAAGCTTAAGACCTGAATGTGCATTTATTTTGTAACTACTGTTCAGTAACAAATAAAAAGCTAAGTGATTCATATGTTGCCAGGCTAAGTGTTATGTCATATGAGAAAGTCATAATGATGTTTCAATGTAAATATTAATGATAGAAAAATGATTTTCTGTTGAGTCTTTGGCTAGATTTGCATAGAATACAGCACAAATGCTAAATGCTTCTGCTATATGAAAAACTTAAATGTTTTTTGACTGATCAACCAGTGTCATATTTCCTAAGGAGATTTTAAATTCCTTGGACTGTCTGTCATTCTTAGGTGGTCATAAAGCTTAGCATGGACTATCTGAAAATTTATTTGGCTTCTCAAGCAAGATTTTAAAACTCAGACTGATCTTTCTACTGCAACAGCTAAGCTGCTACTGGTACCTGACTTTGCTAATTTAAAATTATTTTGGGATAGCTTTGCAAGACAGCACTTGCAAGTGGTCTAATGGGTGCATTTTAGGCAGGCTACTGCTTTTAGAATATCTGAAAATCTTTATTTTTGCTGGAGACCTAAATGTGGATGTATATGAAACTAGGGGGGATTTTCAGGGAAGAAACTTCTAGGGACAGGCAAGGAAAGCTAGAAGTGTTTCATCCCTTATGAAAGTACCAGTGTCAAGATTCAGCCTGATGGTATAGAGTTGTATGTGAATATGAGAGAGATATGCACACACGCATATATGTGTGTATATACCACATATATATATCTCCTGCACTTGTACAGTGATTCTTTCTGATGAAAAGGATTGTATGAACTGTGTTGCGTATTTTAAGATGATGTTGTTAATCATTTGGTTCTATACTCTAGTTTATAAAGTTTCAAATTTTTCAGTGATGCACATGCATCTGAAAACTGATATAAGAGGTATAACTAGCTGAATAACCACATCCGTAAAGACATTGTGAAAAAAGCAACAAGTGTGTAAGGAAAGGTTAAAAGGACTGACCAACTTAGGAAGCTTCTTGAAAAGCAGAAACTAGAGGGCTGTAGTGAGGTTTGTAGAAATGCAGCCCAAGATAGTTCTTACAGGAAAATGTTCGAACACCTTGAGGGGCTCTTTTTCCATATAAAAGAGGAAGGGAGGACCTTCATATAAAGAACAGAGACAAACACAGTAAAATTCACTGACATGACTAAGGATTAATAAAAATATCTTGCTCAGGATCTGAAAATAAGTGTTCAGATGACTGAGGAGAGAAATCTTGATTTATCAGCTGATTTGCTGAGACATCCAATTCTTGACATTTGGATACGTCACTGGCAAATGCCATTGCAGACATAGAGAAGAATTGTTATTTGCAGCTAGATGTGTTTCAGAGTGTGGGATTCAAACTGTAACACATGTAGAAAGTGCTGTTAAGGTGGTTGGGGGAAGGAGAAAATTAGGGAAGACTAGAACACATAGATTTGTCTAATACAGCAAAAGTAAGATCAAGAGGGAATAAACACCAGGAAGAAATGAGAAATATTTAAAACACAAAATAATTTATAGTAAAAAAACTAAAGGCATTATGCATTTAGATTGCAAGAGAGAAGATTCAAAGATTAGAGCAATGGAGTTAATTTCCAAGTTTTCAGTCATATCATTGGATTGAATAATCCAAAATGTGTTTGCACTGTTTATTGATAAACATTTAAGGAGGATATAGGACACAGTTTATATTATGCCATTTAAAATAGCAAAGGATTAGTGATCATTTCCATTCCTGTTTTCCCGTGAGTTGAGTGACACTTCACTTCTTTCTTTAGCATGTAGAACATGAAATCCAAGCAACACATTTGAAAAACAGACTTAATCCACTATATGCCCTTGAAACCTTTTGCCAATACTAATGAAACAAATTTAATTATCTCTGTTAGACAGATTACTCGAGGCAATTTAGATTGCCACATAAAAAATGGAATGAAGATCAGTGTTTGTAGTAAGCATATGGGTAATAAAAATACTGAAATGGTATGATATTCAAGAAGATGATATCATTTGACCTGGCTTTTTGATAACTGGATAAATGCTCTTTTCTAAATGCTGTCAGAGAATGATGAATAAATCTATTTTAAAAACTGCTTTCATTGAAAGATAGGAGAGGAAATAGTTTTTCCTGAAATGTTTATACACAGTATCGGCAAAATGTTTTTCTTTTTCTGGAAAACAGACATTATCATCAATCTTATTAAAGTATAAAACATGGGAGGAGTATTTCTTGTTGGCAGTTTTGAGTTTTATACTGTTGTCTGATAACAACCAGGATGAGTTATTAATTTCATCAGGATATGTTGGCTGTCCTTTTCTGCCCACATATATAAATGTAATTGCTAGTATCTGATATAATTCTTTTTGAAACACTATTTCGGGAATCCACTTGTTTGTGTGAACTTATCTACCTAACTGTGGTAAATATGGGTGGTATTTTTGAATGAGTAGACTTTTACTGCTGATGATATAAATTATAGTGCTTTTGAAATGTGCTAGTTTGACAACTCTTCAGAGACTAAAAGACCAACAATTTGAATTCATTTGGCATGTGTATGGCACAAGTTGCCAAAACCTCCGTATTTCAGGAGGTGAATAATAAATAAACTTCTTTAATCTAATACTACAAGTTAGCTTCACACAGGTTGTTAGTTTTGGGGTTTGGTGGGTTTGTTTGTTTGTTTTTAAAGATTAGTTTTTATTTTCCGTGTTCAATATCACTAGCACTCTTCTGCTGGCAGTTACAGACAAGAGTTTCCTTGAAAAAGCATCTCAACAACTTGCAGTGTTGCAGTACAGACCCTACAGCACCTATCACAACCCAAGACAGAGCTGCACTCAGAGCATGCAGAAAATACAAATGTAAAGTAGTATCACACAAGTGATGGCATTGGAGCAAAACAACTGGCTACATATGGTCATCATGTTCTGGTCTCCTTTCTGACTAGACCAATGTCTTCTTTCCCTCATTATCCTAATGTATGGAATGCTAATGTTCTTTAGGAGTTCTCAGACATGTTGGTGGCCATCTAGACCAGAAGGGATTTCCCCCATGCCTGTCTGATAGCACCAGGCTGCTGCAGTTCCCCATCCCCTGTTCCAGCTCACTGTGAGGCTGAGCATGCAGTCCCCAGGACTGCACACATTGGCCCTCCAGAAAGACACTGATGACCACCCTCTTCATGCATACAGGCAACCAGTGCCTTTACAGTCACCACATCAATACAAACAGCACATCCATAAATGAGACCAGTACAAACAGCCTGATCCTGCTCTTCCACATCAACAGGTGGGTCTTGCATATTAGGTGCTGGCTGTTGGGTCATACACACTCCTGCACATGCAACCTCCCCATAATTTGTGCAGAAATGAGTCTCACTGGTATCTTATCCACACCTGTGGTCTTCCCCACAGCAGACTCTTGGACCTGGTCACTCCAATGCCACATCCTGGACTACTTTTCTCCATTGGTTCCACTTCTGTAACGTCTGCACCTAAATCTGGTGTTTGTGAAACCATCACCTAGATGCCATTAGCCTTACATAGTAAGACCAGTACAGTCCCCTTGGCACTGTTGGCCTTGTGAGTTCAGTTTCCCAAGGACTGGCCAGACTCCTCTCCAATGTGGTGATCTTCCACATGCCTCCCTCTCACCTACATATGAAACCCAGACAGCCCTCACTGTGCTTTGTAACTTGTTGCACCTCTCACTCTGCTGTGTGTTACAGCCAGCTTTTTCTCTTGACATGCTTTGGTAGCTTTTCATGGTTGATTAGATGAACTTTAATGACTGTGTCTGTTAAAAAGAGAAAATGGATCCATTATGGAAACAGAAATTTTTGTGTTTACTGTGTAGTCCCTAGTGTTAATTTCAAATTCTGTCAATCAACCACAGGTTAGAAGAAGGGGTTTGCTCCATTTTCTGGTGTTTACATTCTAATTTTGCATTAAAACTATTGTATTTTAATCCTTTCTAACAGAACTTCAGGAACTTCAATATTTTTATTTTACGTACTTTCTCTGCAGTAAATGAGGATTGTTCTCTAAGCCAGATATTGTAGACTTTTTTTTTAAATTACTGCATTATTTGTGCTACAAAATCTTGGGAAAACTAGAGTGAAATTATTAAGCTTTTCATTCCTTTTACAGGGGCTGTGGAATACCTCTCATCAGCAGATCCTTTTTAACTATTTGCAACTTTATTGTACTTTCCTTGACTGAGGTGAAAAGTTTGTTCCACTGTCCTTCCCAAGACCTAATTGGTATTTTGAAAAAAAGTCTTCCCTTTCCTGGAGAAACAGAAGTTGTTTTCCCCAAGTGCATTTCAAAACTTAATTCCCAGTGTTTGAGACAGATGTTTGAGAGGTGATCCACACATCAGGGATGTAATTTCTGTTGTTGCTGTGAAGTTCTCCCATGTTAATAGCCTTCTGAAAAATTTCAAAATTGCCATTCTAAGTAGAATGCAGAAACTGAAATCTCAAAAAGGAACATCTATGAAGTGTGTCCAGAAATTGCATGGCTAAAAAGAAATATCCTAGTAATGACTGCTGGGCATAGAATGGAGAGCTGAGAATGAAGCTCAGTAAAAATATGGACAATACTATTTGAGGAGGAAATAATGTGAATGGCAACACTTAGTTTATTGAAGTACAGCACAGTCATTAGGAGATAGGAGAGGAGGAATATTAGGTGGAGAAGAATTGGTCTGATAAGGAGTTGGGATGGGGAAAGATGGAGGACAGGGGAGGTAACAAATGATATTTGTAATTTTGACATGAGGAAGAAGTTCTTCACAGAAGGGGTGATTGGGCATTAGAATGGACTGCCCAAGGAGGTGTTGGAGTCACTGTCCCTGGCGGCATTTAAGAAAAGACAGGATGTAGCACTCAGTGCCATGGTCTAGTTGGCATGGTGATGTTCCGTCAGTCAAGTGTTGAACTTGATCATCTCTGAAGTCTTTTCAATCTAGTTGATTCTGTGATTCTGTAATTTTTTTGTAACACAGTGGTGTGGATCATGATCTGGTTATGACCTGTAATAATCCTTGGTGTGGTTCTGCAGTTTATTATAAATTCTTTGTTTATATATTCTCTGTATTTGTGCTTGTCAAATAGATAGGAACATTAGGTCTGCAGCATGAGTGTTAATATTTTACTTTGTCAAATGCCCAAAACACTTAGCCACATGTTATGCTTGTGTGTGTATATATAGTCTACAGTATTAAAATATTTTGAGAGTTCAGGAGTGACATGAGTTAAATACTGCAATTCTTATTAACTGAATGTAAATTTGTCTTACAAAATTATATTATTTAGTTGTCCTGATATGTGGCTGCTGGTAGTTCTAAAGTATGCATTTCATGTTGTTACTGCCTTTCACAGAGGTATTATTAGTATTTTAATTATATAAGTCAGTGCCACTGTCAATGTGAGACTACAAGATGAATACAATGCAGCTCTTCTGCACAGACTACATTTGCATTCTATGTTATTGTAGACCTTTAATTATAATTCTGTAAAATCTGCTGTTGAATTTAGACATTATTTGTCATCATAGCAAATACAGATTCTCTGCCATAAGTCAGGTTGGTTTCATTAATGTCAGCAGAGTCCCACTTATTCATACCAACAGATATGACACCAAAACACTTGTCATATTTTACTGCTTCTCCCTTGAGTTGCCCTATTACAGTATGTTTATGAATGGGAAGGTGGCTGCCTGTAGCTTTTCTGTCTTTGTTCTTCAATTGTCGACACATGAATATTTGTGGACGTGAATGGATGTCCTGTCAGCCCCATAGCAGAACACAAACTGCAAATAATGAGCACCCACCCCTCTTAAGTAGGCCTACAGAGTTCATTTTGGGGACCATGATGCACAACTCTTAGCTAAGTCTGTTATGGGGTCATTTTGCTGGATCAACGTCTCAGTTGTGATTCAGGAAAAAGACCTATTCAAAAAACTGTATTGTTCTTTCACTGCAGTCACAGGAATATTTGCTGTGAATCCTGTGATCAGTGCATCTCAGTCAGCCTTAAATGAACTGGCACAGGTACCAGTATAAATCTTGCTACAGCAGACTCAAATTTAGGGTGATGTGAAGTTGGGCAGATTAAACCTGTGCTGTGCTCTGCAATGCAGCAACTGGGCTTCCCACAGCACCCAAGCACACTGACTGAAAACTATATATTTCAGACTTCTCATAGCTCACTACTCAAATATTCACTTTTATAAATTGTTGTCATTAGTGATGGACTCAGATTTTCAGCATGACTTATCTTCTGATGGAAATACTCTCTAGGGATGCAATAGTCTTTTATGCATGGGATAATCTCATATATTTTGTTGCAGTTAACAGGCTCTGTCTTGTACTCCTGGCTTGCCTCAGCAGTAGTGTGGTCAGCAGGAGTAAGCTAGGGATCAGCAGTGGTGAGGCTCGACCTCATGTTTTGTGTTCAATTTTGGGTCTCTTACTACAGGAAAGATACGAAGATGCTGGAGCAAGTCCAGAGAAGGGCAACAGAGCTGTTGAAGGTTCTGGATCTCAAGACTCATGAGGAGTGGCTGAGGAAATGGATTGTTTAGCCTGGAGGAAAGAGGGCTGAGGGCTGATCTTATTGCTCTCTTCCACCACCTGAGAGAAGGTTGTAGTAAGGAGAGGGTTTGTCTCTTCTCCCAGGTAACAAGTGACAGGATGAGAGGAAATGGCCTCGAAGTTGCGCTGGGTAGGTTTAAATTGGATGTTAGGAAAACTTCCTTCATGGAAAGCATCATCAAGCACTGAAACAGACTGCCCAGGGAAGTGATTTTGTAACTAACCCTGTATGTATTTAAAAGACACGTAGATATGGCACTTAGGGACATGGTTTAGTGTTCGACTTGGCAGTGCAGGATTAATGGTAGGGCTCAGTAATTTTAAAGGCCTTTTCCAGCCTAAAAGATTCTATGATTCTGTGAGAACTTGCAGCTTTATTCTGTGAATAATTGGGTTTTTTTCATCTTGGTTGCTATTTTGCATTAAATAAAATGTAATGTGTGTTACTCTTTATTTTCCTGGTTGTTCCCTGACTGGGGCAAAAAGTACTCAATTTCTTCATTAATTCCCGTTTTTTTTCTACACAAAATGACCCATTCAGAGGTAGATTTGCAAGACGACCTGAAGATTAGAAACTTCATTTACTTTTCAAAGTAATTCAGGCCTTTGTGTTGGCCAGTTTTGTCTTTTACCTGGTGAGGTAAGCTCATGATTCCTGTTCCCCATGTAAGATCATCCAGCACTAGCATTCCTGGCCATGATAGTACAGCTTTATGTTGCATAAACATGAATGAGATGCTCACTGAAGCAGAGGAGGGACCAAGTATGACACTTGTCAGATGACTCATTTGGCCTTGCTTCAGCTTGCCTGTGGGTAATGTTTTGATGAGATTTAACTGATGGACTTTACAATGCAGCCTTATGCCAAGCAGGTAACAGGCAGTCGTCCTTCAGTACTGTGGGAGCTTGCTTTATGCCCATAGTTTTACTTTAATAAACCTTCAAATGAGATGCAATAAAAGATTTTGGTTTTAATTTCTCATGCAAAATCACTTAAAATATGATGATTTATTCTACAATATATCCTAATTTTTTTTTTTCAAACTTCATGTTATATTATTCTTTTCTACCCCACTTTATTATTACTTCTTTTTTCACATATGCAAAGGTTTTTTATAAAGTAGCCAGTAATTTTGCGTGTGTGCTATAAGCCTTAAAGACAGTGTTTCAGAGGTTGTGAAAGTGTGAAGCGTTTAATGTTTATCCTAAGAAGCACTCATTCCTAGAAACTTGAAAAATCTTGATCTATGATCCAACATAGATTAATAAAGGTGAACATGAATAACAGTAATAAAATACTTTTTCTTATTTGTTGTCCAATTAGGCAGCTAATGGTTAACACACACCCTTACTTTTTGTTGCCATTATCATGTCTTTCCTTAGGGGATGTAAAATTTGGGAAATTAAGTCACATATCCCCCATATGGTTTATGTTCATATGAATACATATGGATGTATACAAAAAACATAACCTTTCTTTGAGGTAGTTAACTATAAAACTAACTTACTGCAATTCCTTGTTTGTCCTATAATGAGCAGTACTGTTTTGCACATACACTGCCTTGTATTTTATCTGTATTATGTGGTTTGTTCCATTCAGTTTGGTTTATTTTTTAAAAGTATTTTAGCCTGTATTATTTGGCATATACAGAGTAGAGCAAACTATTTTTAAAGTGTTCGTCTAAGGTTAGAGATTAAAATGCTATTAAATACTGTAATGCTTTGCATTTTCAGTAAAGCTGTGTTTAGAAATTGAGGGTTACAGGCTCTTTGGGAAGGACAGGCTGGCAAGGCAAGAAAGAGGGGTCATATTTTATGTGAAACAGCGGTTTGGAAGCAAGAAGCTCTGCTGTGAGGATGGAAGGGGAGCCAGCTCAGGGCATATATAAGTCAAGACTGGCGGGTAAACCAACATGGGTGAGGCTACCTATAGCGGTGAGTCTACTATAGGCCACCTGATCAGGAAGAAGTAGATGAGGCCTTCAGAGAACTGGAGGAGGCCTCTCATTCACACACACTGGTCGTCATGGGGGATGTGACACTACTCTTGTAACACACTGCTGGTGTGTGGCACAGAGCAACAGCTTTGTGGCACAGAAGATTAAGGTGCTGTCGAGAAGAGATACTTCACTGGATGTTATACCTACAAACAGAGAAAGGCCAGTTGGGGACATGAAGGTCAGGAGGAACCTTGGCTGCAACAGCCATGATACAGTGGAGTTCAGGACCATGAGGAGAGTGGGCAGGACAAGAAATAGGATCACGGCCTTAGACTTCAGGAAACCAGACTTTAGCCTGTTTAGGTATCTACTTGTAAGAGTCACGCGGTATCCCATGGTTTCCCATGACTCTGGAGAGAAGTGCAGTCTGAGATTTATCTTCAAGATGTGTCTTAAGCTGGTTGATGGAGTACACTGTCCCACTCCACTCTGCACTGGTGCAGTGTCCACTGGGGGTGGACATGTTGAGTCCTGTGAGCAGCTTTGGGCACCACAGTAAGAAATATATAAAGCCATTAGAGACCATCCAAAGAAGAGCTACAAAGATAGTGAAGTGTCTACAGGGGAAGTCATAGGAGGAGCAACTGCAATCACTAGGCTGTTCAGCCTGGGGAAGAGGAAACTGAGGGGAAATCTCATCATAGTCTACTTCCTCATGAGGGGAAGCAGAGGGGCTGTGACAGGACCCAAGGGAATGGCCTGAAGTTGTGTAGGGGAGAATTAGGCTAGATGTTAGGAAAAGGTTCTTCACCCAGAGAGTGGTTGGGCACTGGAACAGGTTCCCCAAGGGAGTGGTCACAGCACTAAGCCTGACAGAGTTCAAGGTGACCCAGGAGGAACAGAGATGCTGTCCAACTGTGCAGGGGTGGGATCAGGTAAGCCGAAGTCCACAGTGAGTTGAATCTGGCACAGGATGTGAAGGGCAACAAGAAAGGATTTTGTAAGTACATCTACTAAATACTTCAGGATTGCTGCTGACAGAGGACACAGAAAATGCTAAGGTAATCAGTGACTTCTTTGCCTCAGTCTTTTTTGACCCTTATGAATCCCAGACCCCTGAGACCAGAGCAAAGATGTGTCTTCAGTGGAGGGTTATCAGGTTAAGGAACATTTAAACTGGATGTAAACAAGTCCCTAGGGCCCGATAGGTTGCATCCATGATTGTTGAGGGAACTGGTTTATGTCACTGTGGGGCCATTCAGTTATTTTGGGGAAGGTCATGGCAATTGGAGAAGGTTCCTGAAAATCGTTAAAAAAGACCTGCCATGTCTTTCTTTCAGAAGGGCAAGGAGTGGGGTATGGCAAACTCCAGGCTAGTGAGACTCACCTTGATCCTGGGAAGGTGATGGAGAATCTAATCCCAGAAATTACTTCTATACACAGGAAGGACAAGAAGGTGATCCAGAATAGTCATCATGGATTTGTGAAGAGTAAATTATGCTTAAGCAGTCTGACAGCTCTGTAAAATTATGTGGCTGACTTGAAGGGAGAGCAGTGGATGTTGTTTACTTTGACTTTAGTGAGGCTTTTAGCAGTCTTCCGTAACATCCTCAAAGACAGGCAGATGAAATAACAGTGAAACAAGTGAGGTGGATGGAAAAGTGTTTGAATGGCTGAGTTGAGACGGTTGTGATCAGGTGGGGCAAAGTCCACTTGGAGGCCAGTCACTAATGTAGTACCCCAGGGGTCGATACTGAGCTCAATACTGTATAACATATGCATTAATGACCTGTAGGATGAGGCAGAGTGCACTCTCAGCAAGGTTACAGATGGTAAAAAAAGAACTAGGAGGAATGGTTTATGCACTGTTTGGGTGTGTGCAGATTGTTAATGCTTTCTGTGCAGAAGTTGTACTTAAAGAATATGTTTGCATTTTGACCAGAAATTGGTTGACTGTTGTTAGATTCTTAAGCATGGCCTTCTAAATACATCTTTCTACACATGATACTTCCATTAATGTGTGTAGAATGAGACACATGGTGATGATACACTTAATGCTCCCAAACTTCTGCTATCAGAACTTCTATTGCTTTTATCAATTAATTTACACTAAAGCTCCTACAGAACTTCTCAAAGAGATATTGTTTTAGACAGCATTGAGTTAGAAGCCTCTGTAAATTGAGCAGTACTGTATGAAGTTTTCAGGGATGAAAATTTGGTGGGGCCATTCAGCTGAATTATTAGAATAGTCCTTGACATGCTCGTGCATGTGCCACTTAGCACTTTCCACTTAGCACTAGATTGGGTTTAGCATTGGCTGTAGGGGTCTTGTAATCCCCACAAGACTTTCTGGACATTGTACTTTCTGTTGTGGAGGTTAAGAGAATAACTACAGTGCAGTGATAACATTGGCACAGGCTACTCTGTGCCTCTTGCTCTCCAAGCCAGTGAACAGCCTCTGGCATAATTAATCTATTGATATTGCTATAGTGACAAAAATGTTCTAGGCCAATAGTGCTTGCATATTACTTGAAAATACATAATAGGGAGGTGGGAGATACTGAGTATCTTTTAGTTCTTTTGCAGAACAGGAATGGTTATCTGTTGAGAAGTATATGGGGAATGATAAATGAGGATTTGCTTGGAGAACACTTCTATATTAGTGAAGCTACATTTTCAGTTTTCACTATGTACAAATATCCATTTTTGTCAGTTATCTATCTGGCTGAAGTTATTTTTTGCCAAAGGAGAATTTCTTTTTCCTAGAGAACTCGCGTTAAAGAAATGATTTCCATTCAAGGCTTGATGAAGGATATTTTAAACACATCCTGTGTAAACTTGAAAAGGTGCACTATGTTGTCACTGAATCTTACAAAATGTTTGAAGTGTAACGTTATTACCAAGCTGCTTGAGGCTTTGCATTAGTTAAAAATTTCATGGCAGCCTACAGCCACTGTGGCCATCAGCAAAGGCAGTGCCTATCCATGGCAAGCTCTGGCAGGTAAGAGCAGCAGTGCTGACAGGAGCAGGTATACTTTAAGGAGAGATTTATCATCTGAATGGCAGAGAGAGTCAGTTGTTCTCAAGCTTGATTTATGTGCCACTGTATCTTGCTGGCACTCTATTGCTATAATGAATTATTCCTTTATAGTTGTTTAGAAGGCCTTAGAAATTCCTTTGAGATATGCAGGCACTTGTTGACTATTTAGTCTCTGCTTTTAATAAACAAGCAGAGTAGTAGGACTTTTCCATGCAAGTTAACCTTGTCGTTGTGGCAGAAAATGCCTTCTAGTTACCTATGAATTGTATTAAAGAGGACATCCAAAATGTATCTGTCTGGTTTTGATTGTTGTGAGCAAAGTTATGGCATTTTGGACTTTTTATATGTGAAAGTCACCAAAGTTTGCAGTCACACTGCAGTTTGCCAAACAAAGAGGTGCAGAAACTTCATACATCCAGAAGCTTCAGAGGGGTGTTCAGAATGGTTCATCTACTTTCTCGGTATGATTTATCATGATCTGTAGCTGACTTGCTGAACACAGCAGCCAAGCAATACTTCCAAGGTGATATGTTCCTGTATTTATGGTGGAATTTAATCTGATCTAAGATAAGGTGGGATAATTGTATACCCAGTATATTATCCAGTCTGCAGTACATTAAAAACAGAGTCAGAAAAGTTCTCCCTGAGAAACAGTGAAAAAACTTTTGCTGGTAGTGTTTTTGTAACTGTAATGGCTCCAGAACTAGAATTGAGGCAGTGCTTCTTAGCAGAGATAATACCTTTTACTGGGATGATAGACATAGTTTGGGAAAAAAACAAACCAAATCAAACAAAACCAAACCCATGCTTTTGGGCAACAAGGTCTGGTTAAAAGCTTAGCTGTTTATCCAGGTGCATAAACTGCTGTGACAACTTGCTATTAGGAGAAAGGGTACTCAAAATAATTTTTGGTGCCTATAAGCTTATCTTTTTTCATTTACTGCCATTCTTGCAAAAATACTGTTGCTGCCTAAATAAATAGGTCCAATACAACCTTGCTTAAAAACATCATGCCTTCCAGTGTGCAAGAACTCATTACATCATTCTTTATAGAGCATTCATGAGGATCATAAGGATCTGAGCACTCCCCAGAAATGCTTCCCCAGGCTGTTGCTGTTGGACTTGGGGTCTGGTTTCCTGCTCAGGGGACAAGCACATGTTGGGGAGTGTGCTTCTGGTGTTGCAGATGACCTTTGCTCCTGGAGCTGGCAGGACTAGGAACCTGTTTTGCAAGACTATATCCATATAGACACAAAAATAATTTTAGGAGTCAGAAGGTGCTTGTCTCCTCAGTGGATGTGCTTCCCCACAACTTGAAGAGCTTGCTTCCAGTCAGTAAGATCTCAGCCCTAACTTGAAAAGATTGAGAACTTGCTTCTAGAGCCAGGGACATCAAGTCCTCGTCATACCAGTCCTTCTACTCAGGCTTGGAGAATACCATGCACAGTGGGTTCAAACTCAACTCTGAATACAGAGTGTACTATACCATGGCCTTCAAACTGATAAAGGCAGCCCTCAAGGCAGCTGTCTACCTTGTCATCTCCTGGACAGCTGAATTTAAATGTTGGAATGGTGCTCTGAGCTCATCAGCTCAGAGTTCATTCCTTCCTGCAGGACCACTGTCTTTCTGATTATGGAACAATTGAGAAATGTGAAAGTTTGTATGGAGCAGGTGATGATGAGAGCAACACGTTGGATCTTCATTTACTGTTTATGGCTTTTGTGGATACCATGAAGTAAGTCTTCTCCATATTCTTCTAGGATTGTAAATAATTTGGAGTGGAAGTTATTTTCTTTAACGAGATCAGGTCATTTGTCCATGATTTCACTTTTTTGGCACAGAAGCGTGTACCGCAATGCTCAGCATACTTGTACCAAAGCTGAGCTTTCAGAGGCTAGTCCAAAATTAGGAAGGACAAAATACGACATCAAACCTTGCTGCCTTCTGATCCTAGCACATAATCTACTTACACAGGGTAATTAGTATGCAAAACCCCCCTGATACTAATTTTTTTTAAGTACTGTTATATTGAATGTGAGTCAGCACTTTACCATATTTAGTGACTGCTGCCCATGTTGCTTTGTGCTCGACCCACCAGCATCATAGGATGGAACAATTATACAAGATAAGCTTTATTAAGGAATTCAGGTTTATACGATGGGTCTCCTTGCTTTGCAGACTCATCTGCTTTGAAGTTTCTTCTGATCAATCATTAGCATATCTATACCTACTGAAGAATTCTCTTTTTATCTTTTAGAGGACATGTCTTTCTGACTAGAACCACAGCCATTTCATTTCTTTAGTTTCAGTTTTTATAGTACAGTCTGCCATCCAATTTAATATTTATCAGTAGTAATAACTGACTGCCAGGGTATTTTCAACATTAATTCCGGGTGTCTGTGCACTGGATAGTCCTGCATTCAAAATTACTAAGCAGACCATGCAGAGAGACACTTTGGCTGTAACTTGTTTGCTCATTTATATACAGAAGAATGGAGATGAATAGCTAATTTTGCTGCAGAGAGTTGTCTGCTCTGAATCCCAAATGCTCTATATTTTATAACTCCAGGAGCCTGGTCAAACCATTGTAGCAGCCTTCCACTGGTAGAAGGGATTAATTGTTCCAAGTCTCCTTTTCTTTTTTTTTTTCCTTCTCTCCCCACCCCCGCAATTTTTACTAAAAGAATCTGACTCATGGTTTAGAAAGCAAGTCAAAATACTTCCAGTATGACTGATTTAAATTTCTCCTAAGGATTACACTGCAAGTATACTATTGACTGAAGATCCATAAAGGGAAGCACATATAAAGGCAAAGGAAGACACACTGCTGCAGAGGATCTGGGTATGCAGATTTTCCCAACTGGATTGTGCCATATTGCTTCAGTCTAAGGGATTGATTTGACCCTAACAGCACATAAAATACAAGTTTATGTCCAGCTGTTCAATATGGAAGCTGTATGGCAACCTCAATTTTACAAGAGCTGTGCAAAACGGAAATGAAAATCCAATCTTCTTATTGCTCTTAGTTGCAGCTAAGAGGAGATCTAAGAGGAAGAGACAGGTTTTGTTCTTGCAGAAAGCGTTCAGTTCATGCTCATGTTTTATTTCATCTGGCAACATGTACACAGCTGCAGGGTTGGATTAGTGATGGCTTTTCCTCCAAGGATGTAGACTCTGCTGTAGAAGATTTCCCAAGCAGTGTAGTCATTGTAACTGTGAGAAACGAGGGTGCCAGTGGCCGTTCCATGGGATCCATACAAAATGGCTGTAAATGGGCTTGTGTGTACTGGAGCAATTAGAGCTTTTTAAAGTTAGAACTTGTTTTAGTCACATTACTGTGAATTTACAGTGCCTCACATTTCCCATTTTAGTGGGAAATGTTCTTTCAGTGTGGCCAGAAATACAGGGAATGCAGGTTGATGGAGTACACTGAGGATAGCAGTACAGTGTTTGATGGAAGGGGAGGTATTAATGTTGCCAAGACTTCCCAGTGTTTTTCTACTTCCCACAAAGACTAACTTTGTCTTGCCTGGGATGTTTTACTCAGGTGTTACTCTAAGTGGGGCTGCCTGTGGATTCAGAAAGGAATTAAGCGTTGATTGATGCTTGCACTAAACTGTAAGAAAGCATCCTGGTAGAACAAGTTGGGGTTTTGTCAGTCTCTGGGAGGAGGCTGGAAGGAAGTTACAGAAGCTTCTATGAAGTTTTCCTAGTAATTTTGTCCTGCACTGAGATAATGTCACAGGTATAACGTGGAGTGTTCCCAGTAGTCCAGAAGTTTGACTGTGAATTTCCTCTTGGCAGTAACAACACTTTTCCCACGCTATACACAGTTAAGAGGAATAGAGGAGTTTACTGATTACTGGCTTCTCCTTTGATGTCATCTCTACTAACTGCCCTTTCAATCTTGTTCCTCCTTCTGTCACATGGTTTGACTTTGGAAAAAAGTCATCCTGGTCTTGATGTACTCACATTCCTTG
>VXAU01004326.1:129436-155497 GCA_013399695.1 Formicarius rufipectus | reverse complement strand
CTCTCTCCCATCTCTACTCTTCAAAGATTGTATATGTGGCCTGGGGTTTAGTTGGTGCTTGCATTTTGGCTCTTGTTTTCTCCCCCCAAGATGGTGCTAGTGAGAATGGGGTTTTCCTTTCACACCTAGGTACTCTGAATTGTTGCCAGGCATCTACCTATATTTTAAATAGAAAAACTTAATGTTTATTTAAAAGTGGATTAATTTTCCTATCCTTCTGTCTTAGGAGAAATTTCATTGAAGAAGTATAACAGAGAGATTTATAGCAGAACATTTTTCTAATTTTTCTGCAGTTGCAATTTTTTTGTGTTTTTGTTTAAGCTTTATGTATTTGCATCAGGCCATAATCAGGAGGTGGAAATACAGGTCCTACAACTGACAATAGAATAACCTACATAACTCTACAGAATGTGGGTGAAGAAGCTTAAATGAAACCTCTTCTATAATGCATTATTTTGTTCCTGCTCTTTCAGTTACAGCAAAACTATAATGGTCGGATATAATGTCCCCTGAATTGCTGATGCTTTAGTGGATCTTATTCTTTCCACAATAGAGAGTAAATTGTAAACCATGCTCTACAAGGATACGAATCTGATTGAACATGTTAAAACTTTTCTGACATCTCTTTCTTATGTTTATGATCCTCAGTAGTAGAGTTTAATAGAACAGTGAGTAGGTTACTTATCCATTGCTAAAGAAGACTTGTTTTCTCTTGCTAGATGTTTTAATTAATTTTAGAAAATAATAGAATGAGCCTTGCTTTTTTTTTTTTTTTTTTTGTTACAGTTATTTTAAACCAATTGTGAGAATGTATGACTTAGGTTTCAAAAAAGAACTTAGAGAGTAATTTAATTTCCAGATATTATATATATTTTTTTTCTCTCCTACCCCCAAATGTGAATTATGTAGTTTTGATATTAAACAGCTTGGCAGAATGAGTAAAACTTCTCAAATTAGTCTTTCTGAGTTCTTGATTTCTGGAATAACAATTTGATTTGCATATTTTGTTTAATAAAAATGCTATATAATTAAATGATGAAAATGTGTTCTATTTATAGACTATATGTGATCTGAAGATATAAAGGTTAGTTAATTAATGATGTAAAGGACTGTTCTGCTTTTGAGGAATTTGTGCTTCCTACATAAACTCACCTCTTATTCTATTAAAAATTGGTCTACTAAATGTCCAGAAAGTGATTTCTTACTTTCAGTTTGTAGGCTGTGACATGACCAAGAAGTGTATAATTCCTGGATATGTCAGCAAAGGCATTATCTATAGAACAGAATAAAATCATAGAATCATTTAGGTTGAAAAAGACCTCTAAGATTATCAAGTCCAATGATTAACCCAGCACTGCCAAGTCCACGACTAAATCATACTGTAAGTGTTAACAAAGACTTTTTGCACAGACACAGTTTTTAGCGTCTTGGGTTTAGGCTTATAAACTTTGGTTGTTAAATAAGACAACCCAACTGCATCAAAAACAAAACTGAGAGTTTTAGTCTAATTCCTCTTCGTCTAAGAGTTACATTTCTATTCAGGAATGGCAGAAAAGGCTCCAAATGTTTACATTCTTGTGTCTTTATGTTACACTGCATAGGGATTTCTAAAGTACAAGAAAGGACTGTCTTAACACACAATTATGCATATTTCTAAAACTAATACACTCCATGGAAACTGTCTAACAACACACAGCTATAAGTATCAATCAAGATATATTTTGCATTTTTTGTGAATTCACGTAATGAATCTATCTATCTTAATTTCAACTTTATTAATAGAGCTCTTCACATGTATCATTCTCTGAAATATTAGCAGGTTCTTCTCTCAGGTTACTGTTAGCCAAGGTTGTCTTGCAGATTCCATCATTATCATTGAGACGTCTGTATTGAAAGCTGCTTCTGATTCCTTAGTCTGAAAACCTGCACGGGTTCCAACACCCAAGTGCCACATTTATGCATCTTTTAAATACCTCCAGGGTTAGTTCCCTAGTCAGCTTGTTCCAATGCTTGACAAATCTTTTGGTAGGAAATTTTCCCAATATTCAATCTAAACCTCCCCTGGCACAATTTGATGCCATTTCCTTTTGTCCTATTGCTTGTTATCTGAGAGAAGAGGCTGGTCCCCACCTTGGTACAACTTCCTTTCAGGTAGTTGTAGAGAGTGACAAGTTATAAGATCTCCTCTGAGTCTTCTCCAGACTAAACACCCCCAGCCCCCTCAGCTGCTCCTGATAAATCTCATGCTCCAGATCCTTGACCAGCTCCGTTAACTTTCTCTGGTCATGCTCCAGCACCTCAGTATCTTGTGTGACTATGTACATATGCATTGCCAAGTTTGTGGTGTTTAACATGCTGAAGCTGAAGGACAGTGGTAACCCTGTGAAGTCTGCATGGTTTGATGGGAAAGTTTTGGCCAGCAGGAGCTGCTGGGAGATGATGGAACAGGGGGGCAGGAGACTTGATGAGTCCCTGCACATCCCCAGAGTTAGGGCACAGGGTGGCACGAAGGCATTCTGAGCTCAGGCTGGTGGCTGAGCTCTGAAAATAGGGGACATCATTCTAGCCTGGTGAGAGCATTACCCTGGAGCTTCTGGTCATGCAGATGCTTTAATGTAAGGGTCCTTCAGAGACCACAGGCTTAGAGCAGCTCTTTTGGCAAAGTGTCATTTAAACAGCTGCTTCTAGAGGCCTGACTCCCATTTCAGCCAAAGTGCATTAGGCTGCTCTGACATCAGTTTATGGGCTTTATAAGTGACAACTCAGGCCTCTGCTCCCCCTGTAGCAGTAGGCTCAGACCAAAGTCAGTTTGACTTGGCTTTTCATTCCTTGGTAGAAATGCTCTTTACATTTATTTTTATAGCAGACACTCAAAGCCAAAGTTGAGTATGCTTTGTGTGGACACTAAAATGAGGCCACAATATATTTTCTAGAGTCTAGGGTTTAACGAATATAATTAGGCAGGAGTTTCCCTCATTTCTTTTTCCTTTTTTTTTTTTTTTTCTCCTTCCCATGTGTCATGCCATGCAGTTTAAATTCTACCCTATATTTTAAAGGCCACTATAGTTCAGTGCTGCCCTATGAAAATTAAAGTGCTTTGAGCCAGGAAGTGTTACCTAACTAGAAAAACATTGTTTTATAGAATGCCCTACGTAGTGGTAGTAATTTACGTAGTAAATTGGGGACTTCGTCACTGGAATGTTTCCTACAAAATTGATTTATCTTCATGGTAGAGGCTGCAGCTTAATGAGGGATAGTATTGGCCTAAATTTAGCTACTGGTATGCAATCAGATCATGTCATGAGTGGTGTTTAAACACGTGTATAGTTCAGCACTTATTTAGGTTTTGTGGTGGTTTTCTTACAACAAACAAACAACCTCCCCCCAAAACAAAAAACAACACAAAACAAACCCACACACACACAACAAAAACAAACAAACAAAACCCAACAAAACAAAAACAAACAGAAAGAGAGATGGCAGTTTGCAGGCTGAAAGGATGTGGAGTATCAGTGACCAAGATTTTGTTTTACTTCCACTTGGGTTTTTGAAAGTTTGAGTCTTCAGCCTTTGTTTCAGCACTGTTTAATGTCAGAATTACACCAGTGTTGTTTTTCATTAAAAATAAAAATTAAAGAAGAAATCAGTATTCCAAAATACTTTTTGTACTTTTTCAGTTCTCAGACTTTGAAGGCCTTTAATTATGTTTTTCTTAAGATGGGGCTTTGCAGTTTATCAGTTTTTAAGTTTCAGAAGAGAGTGATATGTCTGTGGCTTAACAAAAAAGCAAATTGTTCTGAACTGCAATGTGAGGATTGTTGTAGTTTGGAATTTATGATAAATATAGAAGTTAATGATAAATTCTCCGTTTTATGCAGGAGAGGCAGCTTTTCTAGACCATGGAGCTGTTGCAGTTGTCAGTGACATGGGCTGTGATTGTGCTCTATATATATGCTCCTATCATAGTTGATGGGGCTGACTGTGACAATAACTTTCTCTTTTTTTGTTGCCCTCCTTGGAGATTAAAGGGAAAAGTGAGTTCTCAGTTGCAGAATTGCGCATTATTTTCATAAATGTTTGGAAGATGTTGATCAGAGTTCAAAGGTGAAACTTGTAATCTTAATCATCTATCTGGAGAAATATTTTTTAGAACATTCTGACATTAATCATGTTTATGCTACTGGTCTTCTAGTATTTGGTGAGGTTATTACATGTCCAAAGAGTGCATTTCTCAGAAGATTGTGACAGTTCTAAAGTGATGTTAATTAAATTTGAATTTGGTATGTTCTTTTTAAGAATGCAAAAATGCTGCATTTAAATGTTTTTAATTCTGCCTCATCAGAATCAAAAGGCCTATTTAGAAACCTTGACAATCTGTAGTCTGTATTGTTTACAATAGGAAAACGTGAAGATAGTGAAGCAGTATGTGCTGCATGTATTGCAAAAGAAATTTCATTTCTTAATTCAGTAATTTGTTACATTTTTCTCAAAATAGTAAATTTCTCTTAAAAATTAAAAAAAGAAATTTGCAATAGGGGAAGAATAGTAGCAGAACAAAATGCACTATTAAAAGAGAAAATATGTCCAAATATCTTTCTTCCCTGCTTCTGTCATGATGCTGTGCTGGTAAAACACTGGTCTGTGACTGTCGCTGTGTAGACAAGAGTTACACAGCTCACTGCTTATTCATTTCCTGTTTCATCTCATGAGTTATAAAGGCTTGTTTTTCTCTCTGGGAAAGTTCTAGTGTCTTATGCTTCACAGGAACTTCATGTAAAATTATGATTCCCATAAGAAACTCCTAAAATTAAGAAAAAGGTTGGTAGTATTGATGATTACATACATAATAAATATTATGGACCTGCTGGACTGAGTCCAGAGGAGGGCCACAAAGATGATCCAAGAGCTGGAGCGCCTCTCCTGTGAGGACAGGCTGGGGAAGTTGGAGTTGTTCAGCCTGGAGAAGAGGATGCTCCAGGCAGACCTTAGAGCAGCCTTCCAGTACCTCTGGGTGGGCTACAAGAGAGCTGGAGGAGGACTTTTTATAAGAGCTTGTAGTGACAGGACATGGGGTAATGGCTTTAAGCTGAAGAAAGGTAGGTTTAGATTAAATATTAGAAAGATATTATTTACTGAGTGGTGAGACACTAGAACAGAGAAGTTGTAGATACCCCATCCTTGGAAGTATTCAAGGTCAGGCTGGATGGGGCTTTGAGCACATCTGGTCATGCTTTGAGCAACCCCCAGTGGCAGTGGGGTTTAGAATTAGATCCTCTTTAAAGTCTGTTTCACCCCAAACCATTCTGGGATTTATATTAAAATGTATCAATTGTCCTGTAAATATTTGTTATATTAGCAATATTACTAATGATGGGTTAGGAATTGTCTGATTATTAACTTGCTCAATAAATTCCTATGTTTTGCAGGTAAGATTTTGTGATCCATGTATGTTGTTCTATTGTATTGACTCAGAGACTGGCTGGGACAAAATATTCCAGCTTCACCTTAATATACACCCTTGGCTTTTTTGAGCTTAATAGGCTTCTCCAAAGCAGCTGTCAATCCAGTTTAACCCAAGCACATCTGTTTTGAAATGTTGAATATTGCCTTTTTTTGCTCCTTCACCTCCTGAGGAAGTTTCCTGGCAGTTGTGAATTCAAGGAAGTAATGATTCTTGTACATCATTATCATGCATACTGTCTTTACAATATTTATACAGATACTGTAAAACATAATGAATTGGTAGTTGTGGACTTTTTCATATGTAGACCCACAGGCATTAGTGAAATTTCTTGGATATAATGAAGTTGTGATATGATCTGCAGCCACCACTATTTATAAGGTTTATAAAATATCCTGTGGTTACTGGAAGTGTGCTTGCTTACAAAGGATAGCAACTTACTTTGGAATGAAAAAGTAAGCCCAGAAAGATTATTCAGTCATGTTGTGCTGAAGTATAGAGAATAATCTAGCAGGAAAAAAAAAAGACCAAGCACTCCTGATTTTTTCTGCTTAATTTTTGCATTGCAGCTCTATCTGGCAGCCTCACCTACTACCAGTGCAATGTCATTCTATATTATTTCAATTAAGTTCTCTTTCTCATTTTACATTTGTTGAGGAGTCGTAATGGTGTGCTCCCAAATCAGCACTCAAGAACCATAATCTTCTCTATTTGTATTTGTTAAAAGCAATGTGAAAGAAAGATGGTTTCTCTGCTGCCTGTCTGTCCTGAAGGCCTTCTCCAGAGCTTTTACAGAATTAGAGGATTTTCTTTGAAGACTGTGATGACTTAGTTACAGAAAATTGAAGCTTGATTTTGGGACTTCTGTGAGTTATTATGAAAATCTTTTAAATTCATCAACCTTGGTTACTTGTAGATCCCTTTCACTTTACGTAACTCACTTCTGTCTGGGAGCTGGAGAATGAAAAGCATTCGTTGCATCAGTGGAGAAGTTGTACATCTTTATAAAAGCAACTTTCTAAGCTTTCCTGTGCTTGAATTTCCAGCGAAGCAGAACTCATACCCAGCATGGGAAACTGGAGACAGGATATTGTACTGGTGTATAGACTGCTTCCCTGTGTGACCCTGAACTTGGACCAATTCACATTTCTAACTGGGTTGCTGTGTTGCCCTTTGCTGAAGTCAACTCCTTAACATACTTCTGAATGCAGAGAGCTGTACAAACCAGAACGATATAGTAGTTAATATTCTTGAATCTTTAAATACTTGATTGTGGATAAACCAAGAAACTGCAGTATTGAGTACCCCTTGTGTATCTACTAACCCATATGTTGCTATTTTGCCTGATTTGCTGCTTCCAGTTGATGTTCAGTTTCCACCAAGGCTGCACTTGAAGGGACAGTAGATGAAATGCTGGGCTGCTGTGGTACCAAAAGGGCTAGTTTTGTTTCAGGAGCCCTCCACTATAAACTGTAAAAAGGAAGGAAAAGAGTAGATAATTCAGAGCTCTTTCTGTGACCTGCTCATCCGTTCAATTGCTGAAGGAATGAGGGAGATTAAGTTCAAAAGGAGAAACAAAGGCTTTTTACTTCTGTTCTAACTGCTTATTTCCATATGCTTAGAACAGTACTGAGTTCCCAGGAGCTAGGCAGGTACAGAGCTGCTGAAGCAGGGACTTTCATATTTCAGCTCCTTGTTCATGCTAAGCCCAGCTGCACCAGAGGGGTACAATGGCCACATTAAATCTGGATTCTGCCTTCTTACCACATTATCTGGTTACCCACACTTAGTGTTGACAGAGAGCAACATGTGCATGTTGGAGCAAGCTTCCAGCACTGCACCAGACCAGATCTTTCTAGTCAGTAGCTTTCCTAATCTAATCAGCACTTTAAAAGGTATTTTCATGCTGTTTCTCCTCCCTCATTCTTTTTATAATATTTCAGGTGGACAAATTGTTCATGTTGAGTTGGAGATGGCAGCTCCTTTTCCTCACTGGATGAGAGATGCTGGTGGCCCTCTGCACAGATCTGTGCTGTTTGCTGCAGAGCTGGGCCAGTCAAGAGTTGACAAATTGCTATTGATGGGGTTAGCATGAAACCTCTCTAAAGAAGGATAAGTAGGAATTGTTCATTCTGTTTTCCAGAGGACACTTTCAGCTCAAATGGATTTATTGTGTTTTTGCAGTTCAGTATATGTTTGTTTTTTTCCCTTTCCTGTGTCTGTAGTTGCAATAGGGGTTATTGATGCATGTGCAGAAGATAATGAAAAGCTACATTTCAGCTCATCTTTAAGGGTCTCAAAGTAATTCACCATCCTAAATAGAGTTGTCCAGATCACATTAAGAAAAATGCTTTTTTTGGGAAAAAAAAAAAAAAAGATGCACTTCAGATCCTAACCCAAGAAGAAATTCCTGCCCTAGAGGAAAGCCAGTAACTTGATTTTTAACAAAAACATCTCTCACAATTTCCCTCTTCCAGGACCTGGGCCAGGCAGGTGGCCAAATAGCCTGCCTCCCTGACCTGTACCGTCAGCTCCTGCTGCGTATGTAAGAGTTGACTTGTGAAAAGGCTTCTTTCAGGAAGGAAATGTCAGTGACTTTGTGGGGTCCTAAATCTCTAGTCCAGGAAAAGGCAAGGCCTAATTGGCCATTTCTACTGTCTTACTCTCTCCCACAGTTGTGTCTGCACAGCTTCAGCACAGCGCTTGCCCTGAAATTGCTTGTGGAAGGCATTTCACCCTTCATCCATAATTTTGTCCAAGCAGGCTAGTATATATGAATCATTTGTGAGCTTCCTTTGCCTATGAAAACCTGCTCAGGACTGGGTCCCTGAATCTCCTTTCACTTAAAGACTTTGAAATCAAGAGTATTTCTGCTGAAGCGAGTGTCACCCTGATGGTAAAAGATTGCTGGATGTGCTGGTTTAAAGTTAAACTGGCAGGAGGAATTAATCCAACTCAGAAGGGGATTGCAAGTCAGAATAATAATTTAATAAAAGATCACAAAATACACTGATACAGAAGGAAAATTTGTTTGACCCACAAAAACAGATGTGCAGCCCAGCACAGCAGGGCACGAGCAGAATGGAGCTCACCAACCCCTGTGGTGGAACACCACGTGGCCCCTCTGAGTTCAAAGTAAGAAGAAAGGAAGAAACCTGCTGGTGAAAATGATGGTTGCAGTCTGGTGGCAGTCTCAGTCCTGGTGAGGCTCTGGTCCTTCTCTGGATCTGATGAGAACCCCCAGTCCCAAAACCCCAAGCTTATACTGCTTGAGCTCAGATGGGAATGCCAAGTCCCTCCACCAGGGTGGAGAATTTCACAATGGGTGATTTACTCTGTGAGGTGAACAATGGCATATTTTTGGCATCCCCGATGGCCCATTAGCAGACATGACCCCTCAGGTGGGTGTGAAGGCACTAGTGGCTCCCTGGAGGGGAGTTATCACACCTGAGTCATAGGTGTGAAGACAGGAACACTTCCCAATATTACAGAAGTTTCTAAACACCCAGTTTGTAGCCTGAGGGGTTGGGTGTGCCTTAGGCAGATGCTGCAAATGGGCCATTGTGAGCAGTTAATGAGAAAAATGACATAGAAGGTTAAGAATACACACCCACACAGTGACAAACTGATCCTGGCTACTATAACCAGGACACTGGGACAGAGAAAGAATGCAAAGTCTTTTCGGCAGTGTGTAGAAGCTTAAGTGTACATTAAGGGAATGGACTGTCAGTGTGCAATATATGCCATATATGCATGGCTGCAATTTATACATGCTCCTCATTGGCACACTCATGTTGTCTGCACCTTTCAGGCTGTAAGTCAGGCAGAGGCTGGTATTGTGCTCTGCTTACAGGGGAGGCAATTCCAGCATTTAGGTGGCCAGTGTTGATGGACCTCTTAGTTTCTTTCTTTGGGAGAGGTTCTTCTTTGATATTTTTTTCCTAACAGATTTAGTTGCTGAAATTTACAACTTGTATTTATTTTCCTTTTTGTCCAATTTTTCATTCTTTAACTCATCTTTAAATATTCATAACTCATCTCTGCAGGCTTCCTTGCTTTCTTTCCTTCCCATCCTCCCTGTCCCTCTCTACACAAATTTTCACTGGGATGTTTCTATGGAATTTCTGCTATTTGACTGGTACCTATAAAGTCCCATCCCAATTCCAATGTCAGGAAATCCAGTGTTCATCATGAACAGAGCTCTTGAAATGTTCGTGGCCATCCTGAGAGAAGAAGAATAAAAGAGAACCTCTCTGGCAAGCTGTAGATACAAAACTCAAAGCAAACAACTGCTGGCCTGCAGCATGGGCTTGTTTATTTCCATGTCTTTGTGGGATTCAAGTGTACAAGTTCGTTTTCTTCCAAATATGTAACAATCATATATTGTACAGGCAGAGTGCAGAAGCATTGACAGATTACACATGTAATAATATGAGTGCTAATTGTCATTGTGAATTATATTTTCAGTGTCTTTTTCCCAGTGCCTGCCTGAAGCTGAGCATAAATCTTTTTTGCTCTGTAGATTTGCAGTCATGTCAGTTTTATTCACTGCAATTTTGCTTACCTTTGCCTTACTTTAGCTTGCAAATCATGCCCAACAGTGGAAGAGTGGATTTTGGAATTTTTTTACGTGTCAGATTTCCCTGTATCCATTTTTATCAAAAAAGCTGTCACCAACTTCTTCTGAAACCAGAAAACCTTTTTCTTTCTAATTACATTTTTACCATATGTTCTTCCAGATGGCATATGCCAAACATTTCTAGGGTGTTATAAAATGACCTGACTTTGGAGGATTTAGCTGTTGAAGAAGCTTATAAAAAATAGAATTGATACTGGGGCAGAAAAGTAGTCCCAGAAAGAAAAAAAATCTGATAAATATTCCCAGTTAAATTTTGTGCCTGTAGTACTGAATTCTGTGTACACACCTGCATGAAGATAGTGAAAATGTAGGGAATATTTTCTTGAAGTGTTGAAAGTTGACTCCTTTTGGATAGATGAAAATAAAATTTTTGCATGTTGAATATGGCTAAAAAAAGAAATCTGGAGATGTGAGTGACTTTCTGGTTTCCTGCAAAATGGAGCAAAAAAGAGTTTGTCAAGCCACCAGATTCTTTGTAGGAGAAGCAATTTTACTTAGCATTGTAAAAAGTACTTGGGCACTTTCTTCATGAGATACCATATTCAAGTAGAAGACAGATAATGTGGATGCATGATTTTGACACTTGTGTCCTAATTCTTAATAATTCTTGAGGGATTTCTGGGAGAAAATACCTTGGGGTATACCGAGATGTGCCAGGAAGGATGGAAATTATTTTTCATATTTAGCTACTAGTTAAATAAATGAAAATCAGTTTTATTTTCTGGAGGGTTTGCGTGTTTACTCTCACCTATGACAATTCTCTTTCAACTGTTGTTGTTTTGGTAGTCTTTCCAGATTATCTAACAGGAAAATATAAAACACACTCATGTTATTATCAATTTCCATAATATTTTCTCAAGTCTCAAGCCATTTTGCTTAGTGCTAGTTCCTGAAGAAGAATGATTGAATGAGAATCAAATTTGCTTTCTTGTGTTGCAGCAATAGCTTTTGCAACTCCCGGAAATATTTTGAGTGCACAACCCAAGACTCTGAATAGAATATGAACCAAGACATAGTTTTGGGGCAGGATGGGCAGAAGCTCATGATCTCAGGGATTTAGTTGGACAGTTGTAAATGAAGGTTTGTTCAGTGTTCTTAACTTGCATAGATCTTACTGTAATTCACAACTGCAATCAAAAAAGCAGATCCTCCACCTCCTCCAAATTAATGAGACCGGGTTTTAACAGTGCTCACTATGAAGTGGCTTTCTTGTTTCTGAATTAAACTGTTCACAAAAAGCCCTTATCTCCATCTTTCTTGCTTGCTTCCACTCATCAGGACATGAGTGGTTTGACATTTCCACATACTCTTCTCCATCACTGACCAGGATTACACCTGCTGAGTCTTAAGTCAAAACAGGGTCTGTTTTGTAGATAAGTCAGTCTGTTTAGCAGTGATATTGTAACTATTTAAAAGGTAAGGATTAAACCCCACAAAATTGTGAATTGGTGTTAACCTGTGAAGTAATTGAAACAAACTGTAATAGGGGAATACAAAATGAAACACCAAAAAGTAGCCTGGCTCCACTCTGTCAAAATATGATGCAACAGCTATTTGATTACTGCTGTTTTAGAGGGTGTGCAACTGCATTCAACTCAGCTTGAGGCATCACTTTTTCTGCTCTTTTGTTGGTTGTCTTTCCAGATTGGAGCTAAAGTTGTTCCAGTGTCTTTCTTATGTATTTCCACCATCATAACTAGAGTCACTGCATTCATGCCATAGTTTTCAGTTTCTTAGAATATTTAGAACCCTAAGCATTTTCCTGTGGAAATGCAAACTCCTGCACAACAAATTTCAGCCTGCTAAGCATAAGCTTTCTTAGCTTCCAGAGACAAAACTTTCAGAATTAACCCACTAATCCCTAAGTATCAGAGAATGATATGTCGAAATCCAAAAGTTGAAAAAGCATTGTGCTCTGATACTTTGCTTTTAATTACTAGTATGCATTATTAAATCAAGCTCTTGACTATAGTATTTGTTTAGATATTCCTTGGAGTATTCAACCTGTAATTTGAATGAGGAAAATGCTAAGAATTTTTGTGTGGAAAATACTAATAAGTTAATAATTCTGAAGCTAGTGATGTGAAGATTCAAAGGGCCAGCCTTAAACCACTCCTCTGACTTAAGCCAAGTGTGAATTTGGATATGTGCATGTTGCATTGGGCTCCTCATAATGTCCTGGGCAGCTGAATTGTGTTTACAGTTGCTGGCTGCTGTGTTGCAGCTTATCAGTGTTCCCCTAGGTGTGTTTCTTTCCTAATTTTCTTCCTCTTTGCTCACTGTAGGCCCCTTTGTGGGTGAGTGTGCACATGAACTTTATGGCAATCTGCAGTGTTTCCATTCTTCTCTGTGTGGTGGTGAGGCATGCTCACTTGCCTTCTCTCTTGTTTCCACTGTTACCTTCTCTTTTGAGTAGAGCAGCTGCCACAGAGAGTTTTTGAGAGCAAGCGCTTGGAATTGCACTTCTGCTATGATTTTCCATAACTGGTAGTTTATCTCTCAGACAAGTTTCGTATATAAAATCTCTGTTCAGGAAATTCTCTAAGAATTACTTTCCTTAATAATGGCAGCTGTCTCCCACTGCTTACAGTACAAGGGCATCAGAGAAGATAGCCTTTTGTAAAGCAGGAACGCATCTCAGCCATTGAAAATGGTAGGCAATAAGTATCTCTCTTTCAAAAGGCAATCCAAGGGCAGCTTGCATTTGTGGGAAGAACAGTTCATACTTAGAATCTCAGGCTTTTCCCTTTTCTTCCATTTGTCCTTCAGAACAGTAAATCTTCAGGTATGTTCTAAGCACTGTGCCATCTAAACACATTCTTCACTGTGTTTGAAGCAAACAAGAAGTTTCCAGTGTTGCAGTTTTTCTTCTAAGATATTTCACAGTGTAAATTATGCTCTCTGTAGTGTTCCCTAAAGTGGCTGTTTTGAGTCCAAGTTTATTAGATTCTGGTCTAGAACTCTTAGCACAGTTATTCTGCAGATGTCAATATTTTCTGTAGCTGAGGTGGAGATCAAATACTTCCAATTAATGTGAAATTCAAATTAGTCTTGAACTATGGTACTACAACTGGCATCTCAATAATGAACTAGCCACAGGAGGAAGTGCGTGTGTCAGTGTGCCATCACACAAAGCTTTGAGTATTCATCTAATCTCTTCTGGGATCATATTCATATATCTTGCTGCTCTCTTGAAATACGCTCCCAACATACTGAATGACACAGAATATCTGATGCAGCAAGCTGTGGAAACATGAGCTGCAAAGTCTTTTTAGTTGATGTATTTCAAGGTGGATAACCTTAGAAATCAATAGTGTCTGCTGCACTACTCAGAATCATGATGGACTGTTCCTCGCTGCTTTTCTTGCTTATGCTTTGAATAACTGATGCTGTGCTGCTGCAGATTCTCAGTACCAGCTGATGCAAGGGCTGGAGGAATGTATACAATAGCAGGACTGCTCTTTTTAGCAAATCTCCGTTCCTTAGAATTTTTCTGAGGTGTTGGTGGGGGTTTTGGGGGTTGTTTTGGATTTCTTTGTATCATGATTTAGTTTTTAAACCAGACTACAATGGCAGGAAATCAGTTCTCAAAGGATCAAATGGTATTTTCAAGTTGCTTGTAAATATGGCATTTTCTCTGTGGAGACAAAAGACTCTTTCTGTTTGGGCTTGTAGTGCTCCTATTACAAAAATGGAAACAGCAATTAGGAAGAAATTATTAAATAGAACATCTTAACTTTGTGGGAAGTGTATTAAGGCTATCATCTAAAAGAGGTGACAAATGCAGAGTTTCATATTCTCAACCCAAACAAAGCTGAAATAGATGTTTTTTGAAATACCAGTGACACCTTGGAAACTGTCTCATTAGAAAGACAAAATGTTTGAATATCTAGAAGCACAAATCATACATAGGAATTTATGGGAAGGAGATGCCTGAGAGGTCTTGAAGATAGATTTCTTAAAAAATCTGCCTAAAATTCTCTGAATTTTCCAACAGTTCATTTGAAATGAACAATAGAAGATTATCTAAAATAAACTGACAAAAACTAGAGAAACAGGAGGAAGAGGAAGAGGAGAATAACCTATCAGATGTGGTGCTCCAGCTAGTAAAAAACATAATTTTCTTTGCTGAGTTCACTTTATGCAGAAAGTAGGAAAGCACAGAGATATTCTCTCTCACTCCTATTTTTGTAAGAAAGTAGCTTCTGCTGCCTCTGATCATATACAAAAAAAGGCAGTATGTTACTCTTAGGCAGACTGAATTTAGTGATGGGGATAGAGAGTTTCTTTGAAGAAAAGCCCTAGAAAGATCCAGTAACAGAAATAAACTCCCACTGAGAGTTTACTGAGATTTTGCTGTTGTATCAGTAATGAAGCAGACCATGGAGAGAATGGAAATTGATATCATGCCCAAGGTGTATGTACTGGAAAAAGATCAGAGCAGGTTTTGAGTGTTATTGATGCTGAAAATAGATCTCTGAGTGATGCCTTTCTCCTTTTGGACTACCTCTTTGGAGTTCTTCAGGGAATTGTATTTGCAGATGAAAAAGGGACAGGAAACGAGAGTAACAATTCTGGTTGCATGCTCCTTAACTCTCATGTTATAACATGTTATATGTAAAATTATGAAAGATATAGGAAAAAGACTTGATTTTCATATTGTTAATTAATTATGAAGGTATCAGCTTTCTAACTGATGGTACTGAACAGCAGTATGATACTGAACAGCAGCTGATGATGATACTGAATGTTCAGCTGCCTTCTTCTGTAGGGATATCTGTCGCTCTGATGTACATTTCTATGTCCTTAGTTTGCTACTGTTTTCAGAACCTGTGCCCTTTCTGCAGGTGTGTTGGGATTTGGCTTTGTTTATCTACTGCATTTAACCACCAGGAGCTAGAGTTAGTTCAGCACTTGCAGACTTACAAATACTATGAGCTCTGTCAAAACTGTAATAGCTTGATGCCATGAGCTGTAGTCGGTCTTCATGCTATGCTGACTAGTTATTGCTTGTTGCCTGCAGTGGTGGCTAGGTTTCCTGGAGCACGTGAGTTCAGTTGATGGCATTTGGAAGGGTATGACACAGGAGTGGTCTGTTTGTCTTCTCTGATGAGCACTGGGAATCGGTTGCTGTGATTCAGCAGGGAGTTGCAGGCATTGGGTGGAAAATGCAAAGCATGTTTTGGTTCTGACTACATACAGCATCAGCCACATTTCAGTGCTTATGCATGTTAATTTGAAATATCTATGCTTTAAAACCATTACCTGTTTCATGGATATGTGACACTGGATAGCTTTCATCCTTTCTATTTTTTGCTTGTAAAGTCAAGATCTTTACCTCCAACCATGAGAGTTTTTAATTCCAGCTACAATAAATAAGCTTTGTCATAACACTGTACATCAAAGTATTGTAGTAATTCCGGATAAATATATTTTCTTAGTATCCTTGTTTGTTTGTTTGTTTGTTTGTGCTCTGGGACAGTTGGAAGTGACTTTGGAGAGTTTGCTCAAGTAGTAAATACAGAGCTGTTAGCTGTACCTTAGGTAGTCTGTCTGAGAGGAGTCAGCTCAGAAACTTGCTCAACATTTTAGAAAACCCAATTTATATAAAATTTTAAAAGGTTGGTGGGTTTCAATTATTGAAATTGCAAGAAAAATTGAAACAACAATTTTACATCATGAATAGGTCACTACTATTATTTTTCCCTTTCAAAAAAATGAAGGATGAAAACTTCAAGCACAGATGACAAAGGCTTTATTGTTGGGTTATTTTTCTTTCATGTATGGGGTATGATTAAATGTGTGCTGTCAAAAGAAGACCTCTTTATAGACTGACACTATTGATTAGTATTTGAAACCTGCCAGCAGCATTTATGCATAAGAAAATCTAATAGAAAATTATTACGTTGATGTTTTAGTTCATCTAGTGAGAACGTTTCAGATATCCATCTCATATCGTTGCACAAATTGCTTGACTCAAGTAGATGCCACAAAATCATGTTTTAATGATTTTTTCCTTTTTCCATCTTTTTTTTTTTTTTTTTTCACAGTCACATGACACAATCAGCCACATTTGAAGACCCTCGAATAGACAGCTGCCAAATAACCCCTCCAGCCCCTCGGAAAGTGGAAATGAGGAGGGATCCTGTGCTAGGATTTGGGTTTGTGGCTGGTAGTGAAAAGCCAGTTGTTGTACGCTCAGTAACACCAGGTATGTTTTTCCCACCTGACTCCAGAAGAAAAGTTCAACTTAGTCTACTGAGATGAAATACAGTTACAAAATTCAGTACTGTGGAAATATTCAGGCAGACAAAGTAATCACTAGTACTAGGTAGGATTTTAAGCCTTTTATTATTCAGTGAGTTCCTTCCTCACAGTCATTTTTGAATGTTATGTATATGTATTAACAAAAAGCCAGTTTGGATTGCTCTGAGCCATTACTATTGTTTGCCTGAAAATAGTTAACCCATTTCATTCAAGGAAAGAAGGTCTTCTCTGTGTTATCTTTATATTGGCTTGTTGTCACCCTCATTGCCATTGAATCAGTGTTTTCAAGATGGTATGTTGAGGTATGAGAGTTGTGAGATTAAAACTTACATATTTTTCATTTATCATCAGCTTCCCAAGGAGAACTAAGTTTCTAAAAGCAGCATTTATTTTGCAAAAGAGGATATTATTGCTGGCTTTTTTTTTTTTTTAAGCAGATACGTCTGTATAATTATGAGGTTAAAAGCCAGGTCAAAATAAATCAAAAAAGTTATGAGGGATGAGACGGGATGAATCAGTCTCCTGAATAGAGGGTTTCTGCTCTCTATGCTTAAAAGTTCACTTGTTACATAAAACTGCTGTGAAGCCAAGGACAGGGATTTGACTTTGCTCTTGTTCGATATGTTCTCCAGAACTCCCATAGAGAGCAGAGGAGAGGCAAAATCGACCTTGTGAAGTTCTGATGTCATTTACCCACGTGTGTGCATTGATTGCATTTGTATTGCTTTCACATGAAGCGAGCAGTGTAACTAATAGTTGAATGAGATCTATACAGTTTATTTCTCTCAACTTGGCATTATTAATACAATTTTATGATAAAGATTGGAAAATGTGTGTATTATATTTTGTTCCAAGTAAATAGAAAGGTGAGCTGAGGACAGCATTCTCCTACATGGATTTGCATCCATTTATGCTGGATATGTAAGTGAAGTTTTCAAAGCCAAGGAAAGGAACAGCATTAGTTCAATTGTTGAATGAATTGGTTTTGATACTGAGACATTTTCTTTTAAGACTTTATCTCCCTATTGGTAATATTACTCTGTTTTTTATGTGTCATGTTTGCAGAGTTTAAAGACAGAGACTGGAGTGGATATATCTTTTCATTAAGAATTGCAATGTCACACCATCTTCTGGGCATGTAATCATGCTGAGAAGTGAAGTATAATGTGCATTTGATAAAGCATAAACTCACTATGAATTTCAGCAGTGTCAGAATCCAAGACACAGACATATACATGACTGATTGTCTATTCAGACAAAGACAAAATATCTGTGTCTAACTGCAAATGGCAATGCTTTTGGATGTACTTGTGTTCATCAAGTGGTAGGAATCCAGAGGAAAAGAGACTCAGAGATTGGAGGTATAAAATTTACTGTCTTCAGTTGAAGAAAACAGGTTTGTTTTGCCCAGAACAGAAAATTCAGAGAAGAGACCTTTGAATGACATTCAAATGTGTAAGTGATGTTTCATAGGAAAGAGGAATAAGATGTTCTCTAGTGTTATTTTGCTTGGGACAGGAAACCGTGTGTTGCAATGACAAAGATCTGGTGTAGACACCATGGAAAAAGATTTCCTGATCTTAACATTAGATAAACAACTTTGTTTATTTTCAGGAAAAGGAATCCTTCTCAGGTTGGTCTTACAAAATATCAGGCAAACATTGATCAGGGATGAGTAAAGTATGGTTGGCCACACCTTAAACCATACATAAGTCCATCCTTTATGGGTTCTTTTGGCTCTCCAGAATTCAAGCCCTTAAATGGTTATATGTGGGGTTTGAACTTGAGGATCTTCAGTAGAAGCCACTAAGCAACTAGCTTGCAGGATTCACTTGGTGAGGAGGTACTGGTAATGTCAGAAATAATGTTAGTATTAAACATGTTATTAGTTGAAGGAAAAAACTCACTTGTAATGTGTGAACAACAAAATGCATGCATTTACAATGGTCTGCTAACCTGTAATGTTGTTTTGGTTTTTTGTTTTTGGTTGGTTTTCTTTGTTTGGGGGGGGTTTTGTTTGTTTTGTTTGTTTCTTTTTGTTGTTTTTTTTTTTTTTTGGTTTGTTTGTTTTTTTGTGTGTGTGTGCATGTGTGTGGTTTTTTTGTTTGATTTTTTTTTTGTTGATTTTTTTTGTTTGTTTTAATTCCTCTGCAGGCGGCCCCTCTGAAGGAAAGCTTATACCAGGGGATCAGATCATAATGATTAATGATGAGCCAGTCAGCACTGCTCCAAGGGAGAGAGTCATCGACCTTGTCAGGTAGTTGATGTCCTGTCACTTAAGCTATGAACCCAGTGGCTTATTGCCTGTGCAGTCATTCAGTAGTACAGCAAATCTTGCCTTCTCATGGCTGAGAAAAGATAATATAATGTTGCTTTAGTCATAATGAAGAATAGTGAATTATTTTATTATTGAAATGAAGTGCCCTCATCTGGGTAGCTGAAAAAATGTAGTAAAATCCTGCAACAGGTCCAAAGTACTTTGGTATCAAGAGAGGAATAGTATTCTTCTAGTATTTCTTTTTAGTATGGATTGTTGAAAAGATAATTCCTGGAGTAAGAAATCTCCAATCACTGTTGTGTTATTGTTCATTTTGTACATGAGAAAAGTTAAGTCGGGTTTGTATTATATGAAGAGGAAGAAAAATCATTGGGGTGATTTTTCAGAGTGAATGAGTGCATGTAAATATATAGAGAAGCTCAAAGAGTGTTTGAGTGGATTGCAGGTAGGTGAATTTGTGAGGAAAAAAAGCAGGCAGGTTTGTGCAGATGACAGAAAATTAGGTAAATAAAATGACTGTGGATACTGCTGGAAAGGAGAAATGTTACTATTTGTAATGGTATGTAGAAGGAAAGAAAGGATAGTGACTTTCAAGTGCTAAAAACGTAGAAACATGTTGTGGTACACATAATAAGCTTTGCATTTGGAGTAATAAGAAATGTTAGTGCATTGCAAAGAAAAATGGTAATTAAAAACATTAAACATAAAAATTAATAATTTAAATTTCAGTAGCCTAGTTGCTGTACACCAGTTTTGTTTCTATATTTTCCTTTACATTAGTGGTAAACTCTGAATTGGTGGTTCTAATTGAGTCCTGAAATATGCTAAGGTTCTAATGGTGCAGATACCTCTCCTCAGAGCTGATACCTGTCAATGTTTTCAGTGTTACTCATGTAATTTTGAAAAGTCATGTGTGCTTACAGAGATGTGAACGGGAGGTGCTGTCACAGTTGTACTCCTCCTGCAGGTGACAGCTTTAGCAAACGAGTGCTTATTTGCTGGGGATTCAACTGTGAAGAAAACTTCCAAAGAAGATACAGAAATGGTGTAAAAATACCAGAAATGCTGATTTATCTTTGTTAGTGGGATTAGACAAAACATATTTTCAGATTTTTTTGAAAAAGTGTTAACCTGCCAGTTAAATAACAAACACAGTTCTCTACAAAGTTCTTTTCTTGTGATGAGTAGACCCCATGAACTGCAGGAGCTGTCCTGTTCCTAATAAATTTCTATCCTGTGCTCTGTGTTGACCACTAGCATAAGCCTCAAAAATGGGTCTTATACTCATTTTTTATGTATTTTTTTTCTTCGTAAAGTGATCATATTGCCTTCTTCATTCTTTCCCTGATTCTTTGATATTTAGCAAGGAGTTAGGATCTCTATTTCACTTCTCTGCTACCAGCAATATGTAGTAATAACAGCAAGGAAAATAGACTGATTAGACCTGAGACAAACTGAATTTATTGTGTGGCTGATTTTCTGTCTGCCTTCAAATGCGAAACTCAGTAAGAATGTCACCTTCCCAGTTACACTGACTAAATAGGTAGTGTCAAGTGTTGCATTCCAGGGAGAGCTTTTGGTGATTCTTTTCTTACACTGTTACTCTGTCTCGGCTTTTAAAATCTGTCTGCTGTTGGGATTTTGAGAGACTCATTCTTTGATGAGACTCAGAGTGAAGTGTATTGGGGTTGTATGTTACAGTATTGGAAATGAACTTTCTTTTCCTGCCAGTCGGGACACCTGGAATGGTTAAACACTGTCAGCATACAGTCCTGACACCATAGCAGAAGCACTAACATCCATGAAATAATTAATCTCATCTGCATAATGGAAGGTTTTCATATGGATTAAATATATCTGCAACTTTTCAATGCATGTGGATTTTGAATGTGCATGGAAGAATTTTTGAAATCTTACTTTCCTGCTGGCAGTAGCATGTCAGGGGTCAGCAATGAGTGTGTTTTGAAATATGTAGGTTATGCAATGGGCATGATCACGAAATCATAGAAGAACTGAGGGGAGATTTTTGGATGTCATCTAGTCTAACCTCTTGCTCCAAGTAAGGTAATGTCAAAGTTAAATGTGGCTGCTCAACACTTACCAAGTCAAATTTTTAGTATCGCCAAATACGGAGATTTCACAACCACACTGGGCAGATGTTTCAATTCTTAAGGAGTGGCCTTTCAAAAACACATGAGCCAACTTCCTCAGTAGCCTTAGATTCATCTCTTCTAGGCCCGTGGACTTGTGAGAGTCCCTCTTACCTAAGAAATCCCTAATTCAGTCTTTGTCGACCTTTGCTCCCTAAATTCTGTCACTTGTCTCAGGGACCAGGGTGGCAGACCTTGCCACTAAAGACCAAAGACAAGAAAGCATTGAGCACCTCAGCCTCTTCAGTGTCCTTCATCAGGTTTCCCACTCCATTTAGGAGTAAGTTTGTATTTCCCTTGTCTTTCACTGCTGTTGTAGTTGTAGAGACCCTTCTTGTTACCCTTCACATGCTGGGTCATTTTCAGTGCCAGCTCAGCTTTCTTGTGTGGTGATGGTGGGGCTTCTCTGGTTATCTTGGGTAACCTCTCTCTAGTTCCATCTCTGGTTTCTTTCCATTTTGTGCTGGTCTCAGTCAGGCTTTCCCTGTGGAGCCACGCTGGTGTCCTGCTGTGCCTGCCTGCTTTCCTTAAGATTGGAGTAGACCATTCTGGCAGTTGGAGGAGGTTCTTTGTGCTCATAGCCCAGCTCTGCTGCGTTCCAGCCTTTCAGAGCTGCGTCCCACAGGGTCCTGCTTACTGATGCCCTGCACAAGCTGAACTCTGACTTTAGATTGGCCTCCATTTCCCCTTTCCCTTTGGGATCTTAACGCTGTACCAACTTGTGGTCACTGCAGCACATGAAAAATTGATACTCCCACACTGTTTTTTTCTGTGATTACGTGGTCTCATGCTGATTAGGGATAACAAGGTATATTTTATATTCATGATGTGAAATTCAGTGGCTATTTTAATGCAGCTTTCCTTCAAAGCTTTTTGAAAAGTCAAGAAACAACTTGTCTTTGTAATTGCAGAGTGTGGAGAAAAGTTAGTCTACTTTCAAAATACTAACATAAAGATCATAATATGTCAAACAGAAAAAAAAAATTGCATAACAAAAGGAAAAGGCAGATTTCACAACCAGATGAGTGACATACTTTAACAGGCTTAGGAAAATCCAAAACTTCCAAGCAAAAGTTTACACATATGTTAGATGTTATGTCAACCCTGAATGTTAGAATTTTTGGTGTAATGTGATGTTGTTTTAAAAAAAAAACATTGTCAGGACATTAATTTATGACAAGAGTTATGTGATTGAAGGAAAAGAGAACACTAAAGATAATTTCTGCTGTGATGTGTGTTTAAAAAAAAAGAAAAATTCAAAATGTTCACCAAAAAGGGTATCTGAAAAATGTCAAAAGTTTTTTCACTAGGAAAAAGCATGTCTGAAGCAATAAATTTGCTTTATTTCCAGATTTCCCACAAATCAGAGTAATTTCTGGCAGATAATTTGTTTTTCTTCAGCCCTTTTCCTATCAATGCCAAATTCATTGTCTACCTTTGACTCCTACAGGATTAGAAATAAACTGGTCTTTTAAGAAAGTTCATTTTGTGTAATGGTTTTACTACAGGAAGATGCAAGAAATTAAATGGAGTGCATAATGGAGAAATTTTCCCATTGACTTTTTATTGCATATTAATATTTTAATTGTGTGTGTGCTTTGTAAACATTCATTACTGAAAATAATCTTCCTTAAGTAGGAAACTGTGTTAAAGCCACGTCTGCTGACTCTAGGGAGTACTGATGAAATATTTTGGTTTATTTTTTAAGAATTGAGAGATACTGTTGTATCCTAGGAGGTCTCAGGTCTGCAGTTCACCAGGGCTGTTTGTTATAAGTATTCTGTGTAAGTCATTCTGATCCATTGAATTCTTTTAGCTCTGCTATACTGGCAACATTTAATTAGTATTTGAGTCATCCTTTGAAAGCCAGGGTTGCAGAAATATGAATACCGTTTGGTTTGCAGGCAAAATCCATTTGGACTCATTATTTCTGGGTCATGTTCAATGGCTTTTGCACCATATAATGTTCACCTGAGCTTTTTTCAAACACAAACTCAAAAGTCATGTTTATGGTTTCCCTTACCAAGAGAGGTCAGTTTTATGAGTATCACTTATGACTGTAGTCGAGATGTGTTTCATTCAAGGCAGAAAGTTATAGAATTTCAGAAAAGAGGAAGAAACAAACTTAGTTTTCTAAATGTAAGGTTAAAGTACAGACAAGGACCAAACAAAAAGAATACTTAAGAAAGAAGACGTACTTGAAGTGCAGTCAGTTCAAAATTGTACGAGGAGGTACTTATCTTGGTTTTGTTTTACTGCTGATACAGATACTCACATGTATGTAACAGTAAGAATTTTGAGATAACAATAATCATTGCACAACTGAGCAATTTTTTCCTGATTTGAAGGTGAGAAACGATGTAAAACAAGTATTAGAAGGTATGTTAATGTATGGTATCAATTAATTGGTTGTTCAGAAGTGCATGTATTTCATTATCATTGGTTGATGTTACATTTGTATCTTTTTAAGCATCGGTTTAACCAACCTTTGTGTTTTTTTAAACACTTTATCTAACAAATAATCTGTGTTATTAGATGTTTATAGGCAATTTTTAACATAAATGGCTTGCTTATTCTAGATTGTACAGGGTATGCATTAGCGTACAAGGATCCCAATATGTATAAATTGTTGTTTTATTTAGTAAGGTATTTTACTGTAATTTTAAGTACTATTTAGTCCATAAAACAAAGTGTGAGTAGGGCATGGTAGTGATATTTTGTTCACATTTTAATTATGGTAGTTATTCTGACAACTTACAACAAGGAATGGACACCTGAAGAGGGTGATTCATCTGAGCTACTGGTTCTGGAAAAAAACTACCCGGCTGCAGAAAGCTTTGTTTTAGCATTGACTAAAGAAGGAGAACAGAAAAGTATTTTAGAGTAGAAATCTTGCTTCTAGGTTATTAAATTAGGCTAGATTAATCCATTTCTTGAAACAGTAACAGCAGTAAATTAGTGTTTGACATCTTGTGGAATTCCACTAAAAGACTTTAATTGCAAAGTGAGAACTGAGAAAGGTGAAATTCATTAAGAGCTTTTCTTTCCTGTTAGTTCTGTTTTCTGGTTAAGCGAAATGACTCAAAAATCTTTCTGAAATAACTCTTGCTTTGGCAAGTTAATGTCATAGCAAGTTTTCATCAAGAGGATCTAGAGGATTCTTTCAATTCTGCAATAGAATTTATGTTTTGATTTCGTATTGCCATAAGACAGAAGAGAAGGAACCCTCCATGATTTGAGGCCGCATGTTGCATTTGCATAAAATGTTGCATTTGAAGTGCTAATATGTATTTAATCAATTCTGACACCCACCCACCCCCCCCATTTTCATGAAGATTCAGTAACTGCCATTTGGCTCTATGGATGTCAGGAGCCCAGTTTTCCTATTCCACATCCTGACATCTAAACACAAGTGTAAAAGGGAGCTCAGTGACAGTGCCTGTCATCATCATTGTCTCACAGCAGCTGAAAATGCCAGTTTTCAAATGCAGTTTCTGGCTCTAGGCTTAGACTGTTTCATATAGTGAATCAAGTAATTTTGATGGACTTAGTATTAAAGATATTCTTTCTTCATGGACACCATAGAGAAAAATTCAAGCATATTAAGCTGTTAGATGTGATATTGCTTAGCAACCAAGAATCTTGAAAACTGCTTTTTCTGAAAAATAAGTTGCACAGACATTTTAATCTGAATGCACTCCATTATGTTCCCAGTTCAGTATATAAATCCAGAGGCTAAACCCACTTTGTTTCAGGCCCTGATTGATGAATTGCTACTGGTTTGGTTTTTAAGCACAAAATGGTGAACATGCGGGCAAAATGTTAGACCAAATGATCTGTTGGAGTTTTACAGTGGCATCAGTGGAGATAAGCTTTATGCCAGGGCATTTAATTAGCTGCCTCTGATCAGCAAGCTGGTGCATGGAGCTTGGAGTCAGGATATGAGTACTTAGTTCCTGTCTGTCATTAGGGGTGTTGCTAGATATATATCTTTTACCTTTTGAGGTGTTTCTGCAACATAATACAGAGATATCTGAACCACACTTTACATTAGCTCTGAATCTGTGAAAGCACAGGTGTAGTATTGTCTCCTTTATCATTTTTCCTTGGCTTTCATGATGTGGTGCTTTTTGTTCTTGAGCTAATATATTGAGAACTAATTCAGATCTCTCCAGATTTAAATTATTAATCTGCAATATGGTTTCAGAAATGCTTGCCCACTTTTTCAAAGGCCTGTACGAGTTAAGCTGAGTTGAAAACTATATAGTGATATTACTTGTTATTGTTTTAAATCAATACCAACTATGGACATTGTTCTCTTTTAAATCCATTGTATCTGTGAAAGCATGCAGTCTCATATCCTCGCTTAGTCTTAGCAGAAAGTTGACTGATATGGCTTAGAAAGGTTTAGCCTCAGTAATTCAAACATTTAGAATGCTGAGAACTTAATTTATTGTGTAAACTTAAATTTCTTTTCATGATAACCATGGTGAATGGCCCCCGGAGTTAGCAAGTCTAGGGCATTTTTCCAATTTCAAGGCTTGATGTGTCATCTGTTTGAAATGTGTCATCATCTCACTCTGTTGTCCTCTAGAAAAAGGAGGCAGCCGTGATGAATTTCAGGTCAGCTGTTCCCTAACGAGTTGCTTTCTGGTAACGGAATGCAAGGGTATGAATGGAGATGTGGAACAGCTGTGCCCACAGCACAAGTAGCTGTACTGAATGCCTTCTTCAGATGCAAACCAGCAAATGTTGCTCTCATTAGCTTGTTCCAACAAGCAGGCTTATCGCTTCTCATCCAACTAAACAGAAGCGTTGGCTTGTCTGAATGGAAGATTCACTTTAAAGCCGGATGCGCTGTTGTGAATGTTTCAAAGTAATTGTTTCCATGCAAAGTCATACAAATGAACACCCAGCTTTGAGTTTATTATGAATTAAACCTTCCACATGATAGATGTCCTCATTATTGCATGCTCAGCAATAGATGTGTCATGGGTTTCTATAGCTGAATTTTAGTAGAAAAGTAGAAGTACTTTAGTAGAAGCTGCTGGAAGTTTCTCCTGTCTTGTTGAGCTAATTGAAATTGTAGTTACGCCTCTGCGATACATGTGCAAGAATTGGAGTGTTTGCGCAGTTGAGGATTCCAGCTTTGAGACAGCAGTGCAGACAGACAGAGACCAAGGTCAGAAGAAGAGCAGGGGGAGGTGAAGGAAGAACGCTATGCTGGAGCAGGGTGGGGGCGGGGAAGGACTGAAAGCTATTCCCC
>VXAU01004326.1:37309-129251 GCA_013399695.1 Formicarius rufipectus | reverse complement strand
CTGAAAACCGTGGTGGAGCACGTTGTCCCAACTGCAGCACATGGAAACCCCATGGAATGACCCACAGGGCGAGACTAATGCCAGCAGCACGACTACCACCTGCGAAACTCTCATTCCCTGCTCTCTCGAACTGTTGGAGGGAGGGAGGAGTGGGAGGAGTGTTCTTAAGACTGATTTATTTCTTATTTTTTTTTAGTTTTAGTGCTTCTAGTTTTAGTTCTTATGTTGTTAGTAATAAATTTAAGTATTTAGCTACTCTGAGTTTGTTTTGCCATTATCTCTCAGCTGGCTTTTTTTCCTTCCTTTTTCCCCTTTCCCTCTGGGAAGGCGGGGAGGGGGGGGTGGGGAGCCTGGAGGTTTTGGGTGGACACTGGGTGAAAACCACCACAGATGTTTACCCTTCTTTGTGCTGTTTATGCAAGCCCTGTGCATCAAAGGATTACTTACTCTTGGAATATGTAGCAGGAGGTCCCTAAAAATCTCATGTCTTGTGTTCAGAGTGGGGAGGGTTAGAGAAAACATGTCAAACTACCAAAATCTCATGGTTTCTCTTTCCCAACTGCTTTATATGTCTTTTGGAATGACATTTCCAAATCATAAAAGATGATATTGAGCAAGCTAGCCCCTTACATTGTGTTTGTACTTGAATGTTTTGTGGATGACTTGAAGACATTACAACAGGACAGCTACACTATACACGTGTATGCACTATGAAATATAATCAGCAGAAAGCAGAAACCAGAAGAGAAAGATAAGATGGGAACAGCTTCAGGAACTTGATTGGGAAGTGCCAGTCTGTGCACAGCAATTTCTGGGACTGGAGAAACAGTATAGGCTGACAGGAGAGGATTGTGGGATGCATCTGAGGCTGCCAGCATGGAATGACTGTGAAGTACGAAATGACAGAGATGCCTTCACCACTGCATGCACAGAACTCAGAAAGCAATTCTGTCCTTCCAGAAACGAGTGTCTGCCCTCATTGAGAAGGTTACAATTCCCTTATCCAGCCAGTCAGTAACTAACTGATTCAACACTTACACATCAGCTGAAAAAGCTATTGTAATGGAAAAACACAGCCACTTTTTAGCAGACATGATGGTTGTATGCCTGTGATGCTTTGGGAACACTTTCACAATGTGGCTTTTCATAGTGGTGGCATCAGCATTCCCTATTATCCTGAGTCAGTGCTGGACAATCTGAGTCATCAAAATGAACTGGTTTTTTATCTGCTGCCTAAATAGCTTCAGGATGACAGAGAAGAACTTTAAAAGACTGAAAGGTAGATGGCAGTGTCAATAAAATGGCTTGTAGTTGCTGTGAATTATTTTGAAAGAAAGATAGGAATGGTGATGTCAAGAGCTGAGAGGGAAACATGATATTATATGGTTTTGTAAGTTGACCCTTGGAGATTTCTGTCAGCTACAGGTGCCTTGTACAAGGGAAAGGCAGAAAGATTTTAATTGCCTGTTTTTAAGGAATGCTGTTTTGGGGTGGCAGTTTTATATGCACCAGTGCTCATAGGAGATAAAACATAATTTAAACTGTTGAGAGAGAAGAGTGAAAGGACTGTGACCAATTTGCAGTGCCTTGTATAGTTCCATTAATTTGAAATACCTGTAGGTTTTAGTTATTAGGTTTTATTCCCCTATCAAGGTGGAAGCAGTACTCCCTGGGGTGGGAATGAGATGAGGAGAGTGACTGAGAAATTAGTAAAACCCTACTCAGAGCAAAATGTCAGCCAGAGGTCTTAATAGTTCATGGTCCATTGCTGTAATAGTGTGATTTTAATGAATCGTGTTAATGGAAAGCTGACTCAAGAGTTCCTGAAGATTACAAGATCTGTATTTAGCTCTATGGTGTGCTGATGCTCTGTCTTTCTGGCTTTCTGATTATCAGAGTTAGTTTTTGTATCATAATTCCTCGTAATTCCATTTAATTCCCAGATGGCATTTAGTCTATAAAGTAAAATAAAATGAAGAATGGTGCCTCCTGAAGCTGTGTGTGTCCACAAGGTGGCTGTCCCTCATAACACTGGGGTCCAGTTCCAATGACTTGTCTCTCCACTTCCATTTCATATTCCTGCTCTCATAGCGATGCTGTTGCCTTTCAGTCAGCCAAAGATAGATGGGGATGACAGTGCCTGAAACCTGTAACCTGTGGTTTGTCTAAGGAGCTGGAAAATCACAAGAAAATAGAAATGAGAAAGTAGCTATCTGGAATACTTAACACCTAAACTGGATTGTACAGGGGAAAAGGACAAAAACAGGCTTGGCAGTCATAATTAAAGGGTTGGTATGCCAAAACATGAGGAACTGAGACTAGAGCGATCTCTCAATCTTCCCCACGAGTTGTTGGCTACAATGAAGCACATTTGAAATGTTTCTATACCAACACAATGCAGCATGAGCAACAAACAAGAAGAGCTCAATGCTTTGGCCCAGTCCCAGAGTTGTGACATCATTAGCATAGTGAAACCTGATGGGATGAGATCTGTGACCTTCTGCTTGCCAGATGTTAACTGGGCAGATGTTAAAGATGTTAACTTTATCTGATATGCCCAATCAGAAAGATTGTTAAAAAGGAAGTAGGACAGTTTTACATGTTCTGACTCATTAGTCCCCAAAGTGAAATTCTTCAGGTAAATATTACTACTGATGGGGTTGACTCTGGGTCACAGTGGAATGTCAAAGGAGGAAAACGATTTCTCATTAAACAAAGAAGCTGAGACAAAAACCAGTAGAAAATAAAAATATCTAAAAACAAATTCACCTTTGAAAATATTGAGTGCTTCAAAAGGCACCTTAATGTGATAGATTTCTCTGGGATTTATTAGTCAGTTTTTTCTTGATTTCTGATGTGAGAATTGATCATCTGTAATTTATTACTTGCAACACATGAAAAATAGTGTAAGAGAAGCATCTTAGCTTCTACTTTAGCCCTTTTTAGGCTTTCCCCCCTAGATACTATTCTTGGTTTGACTTTTTGCTTGATTTATACCATCCAAGTCTTCACAGGGCTCCTGAAAGCATCAACAGGAATAGAGGAAAGCCAAATCAAGAGACTTCCAAATGATGTTGATCTCAATCTTACTTCGGCTTTGTTTGAGAAACCAAGAGAAGCTGGTTCTGAGAGACCAAGAAGTAAGAATATCAAAACAGAGTCTGCAGATACCAAAAGAGAGACTGCAGAGATAAATCCAAATTGCCATCAACCTGTGTTTTCCCAAGGCATATTTCTTATATATTTATTATGTGCTGAAATGGTAATTGTTCTTTCAGCTCTTATTCCTCCTCACACAGTCTAAAACTTCATATATTTAACTTACTGCACAAGTTAAAATCCCTGCAGTCCACTGTCTCAATGGTTAAATAAAATAATTCAGCTTGCTTAGAGGTTTAGTTAAAACCAAATTTGTTCAACTTATGAATCAAACAAGACTCCAGGAGAGGCAAAGGTCTTGTCATCTTGTATAATACAACTTACCCATTTTATGTTGATCCTTTCAGCTTTTCAGCAGGTGTGTTACTCAGGAAGCAGTATGTGAAAAAGGCAGTTCTTCTGGAGAAGAAAATTGGTTGCTCTAGCAATCCTTGAGGTCATCTGTATTTCATAAAAACCATAGGAGTCTTGAGGTTTAGTCATTATTTTCTATGTGTCATTACAGTGTGCTTAAGAGTTAAAAGGAAAATATCATCTGCCTAAGAATTTATCAAGAGTAATAGCAAAAGCTCTAGAAGAGTTTGCTGTCTAGAAGACAGTAAAAAATTAAAACAGTTCATTAATGGAGTTTGCAGTCCAGTTTCTTTTTTATTTTTTATCTTGTGTAGTTCTCCTTACTTCTCAATTTTATATGAAGCTTATACTTTAGTGCCCGGAAACACCCTTTTGTTCTGCATTTTATCTGAAATTCTATTTGTGTTCAAAGTCTTTAATTAAATATTAGAACAACTGTTTTAGTAAAGATACCTTCCTTTTCTCCTTAAAAAGTATTAAAACAATTTCCGTATCAATTATGTTACAGTGTCCAACAGACTTCTCGAGAGTTTATAATAATTCATACAGACTGCCATGGGCTTAAGGAAGGAACTATATTACATATTGATGTGTGAGTGGGAAAAACAATTCACCACCCAATTTGGTAACCATGTTTTGTTAGAGAAAGAGGAGATTGTGTCAGTTATGCTCCAAGATACATGGACTGAGGATATAATGTGCTAATGTAAGTTGTAGGGCTATTTATTGGACAAATAACATGCCATAAGCATGAAGTATGTCTTCTATGTTTATATGTATGCATTTGCATGTTTGTATGTTTGTGCAGAGAGAGAGGAATATGATTCATAAAGCTCTCTTATAACGAACTTGGGATGTGTGCATTACTTAGAAATGAGAACCTGAGATTCTGCAGCTCATTTAACCCAAAATCTTATCATGACATTTTATGTGGTTTGTACAGCCAACCTGCTACTAGGAGAGATATTAGACAGTGTTAAAATATTTCTTTGAAACATTTCTTTTATCTCTACCTAAAAGTGATAAATAAGAACTGCAAATTCTGTCATGTCACTGTGATTTTTTGTAACCCTTATCATTTTATGAGTATTAATAGTTTTATGGAGGTTTTATTAGAATATTAATATTCATAGAATATACAGATTAGCATTGGAGATATATATATATATATATATACACGCTGCATGTGTTTTGCCAAAGGTACCTAATACACTTAATCCTTTTGGAGATTTTCTCATCTGCAGGAGAGGCTGTGGGTGTCATGAGGCTTTTGTAAATCAGGCAGCAGCAGCAGGAACTGCATCTCCTCTGAGATGATGAGGAAGTCAGGAAGACAGAGCTGGAGGTCAGAATGATCCACTGCAAAGCTGGTGCTTCAGAATGACAAAATAAGCATTATTTTATCATGGAACAGTTTGTGTTAGAAGGAGCATTAGAGATCATCTAGTTCCAACCTCCCTACAATGGATGGGGACATCTTTCATTAAATCTGGTTGCTTAGAACCCCTTCCAACTAGACCTTGAACACGGCCAGGGGTGGGGTATCCGCAGCTTCTCTGGGCAACCTGTTGCCAGTGCCTCCTCACCACCCTCACTGTAAAGAATTTCTTCCTTGTATTCTAAACAAACCTTGTTTTAGTTTCAAGCCATTACCTCTTGTCCTATTGCAGCAGGCCCCACTAAATGTTTTAGTTTCAGACCATTACCCATTGTCCTATTGCATCATGTCCCACTAAATGGTTTGTCCCCATCTTTCTCTTAGGCCTCCCTAAAGAACTGAAAAGTGCTAAGGTCTCCTCAGAGCTTTCTCTTCTCCAGGCTCAACAGTCCCAACTCTCTCATTCTGTCATCGAAGGACAGGTGCTCTGTCCCTCTGATCATTTTTGTGACCTGATGGTACTGCTGTCATGTGGCAATAGCTAATCAAATTCCAGAAGTTGAGAAATCTAGGGAAAGGAACTTTGGAAGTCATTTGCTGGCATTACAAAGGTGGTGCTATTTCCCAGTGCAGTGGGTTGAATATGGCCTCTGGCAGTAAAAACTTTGCTTCAGAAGAAGCCTGGCCAAGGTGAAGTGCAGGTTGGAAGTGCTTGTGCTCAGAGCAAGTGGATTAAAGCTGGTATCATGAGCATTTCTCTCTAGGTATCCTTGGCTTGCATAATTGAAGCCCAGCTTAGGGTGAAACTACCAGAGACTGTGAAGATGCAGCATTTTGTGTCTCAGCTTGCCATAGCATTAAATAATTCATTGAATCTGACCTTTCAGAATGTTACATGGTAGGTAATAGAATGAATATAAAATGGTTATAAAAAGGATAAGAATATCAAGTGGGAGTAGGGCAGCAATATAAATTTTATATATAACCATAGATGGTCTGCAGTGCTGCCTGTTCCTAAAAGTGTGTTGGTAATTGGATGTAGTTTGGGAAAAGCAGAAAAAATTAGCCACAAGTTTCCTCTTTTATGAGAGACATGAAAAGCTCAGCCTAGTTAGATTACTGCGGGATAGATCCAGACAGGTTCAGGTGAACAAGGACAAACTGGGATAGCAAGTGCCTCTTCAACTTGGTAGAAAAGTCCAGTCCAGTCCTAAGAAACTACAGCTAATAACACAGAGATAAGAGACAGCAAGCTATGGTCTTTCTCCATCATTTCAAGTCTTGAATCTTGTATCTCTTTGGAAAGGTGTGCTATAGCTCCAGGATAAGGTAAGGTCTTCACAAAATATCTGCCAACAATGCTTAGTGGGGAAATTCGTGTTTTTATGAAATCTGATATAAGTTGTATGTTGGTGTTAGGATCTGTGAGTGCACCAGAGCAGTAAGACTGACCCATTTCAAGCCTGAATCTGGACTATGGGCAGCTCAAAAAGCTGTACTAACTCCCTGTGGGATAATCAGCCCTTTCTACGAAGATGTGACTTTTCTAGGAAGGTGACAAAGTGAGTAGCCCTCTCTTACAGCAGTAAATTTCTGCTCCTGAGCTCTTTGTCACTTGTCAGCCATGTCCATGCTCTGTCTACCGGCATTTATTGTTACATGGGGTAATTCAAAGGCTTGCTCACAACTGGATGTCTTCTGCCTTGCAGCACCACCAGATAGGATGCTATGCAGCACATGACTCTTCTTTTCNAGGGCACATGAATTTACTGAATCAAATCAATCTTTTTTTTTTTTTTTAATCTTTTTTCTTTTATTTGATTGATGATTTGGTTGGTGTTTGGGTTTTTTGTTTGTTTGTTTTGTTTTTTGGGTGTTGTTTCACTGGAGCTAATTAGATGATTTTTGAGTGGAAGTCAAATACAGCACGACAAGGAGTTACTTTTCTGGTACACAGTGCCAAACATACACAGTTTACAATGTGTTTACTTTAGCTTTTAGTACTAATTTTTATTTGTTTTCTACACTGAAGTTCTGTTTTGGCAGTTATAGCTTGAATGTCAGAAATAGTAAGAAGAACAAATAATTTGATTTGGTTGTACTGTGGTGAAGATTATGATATAACTGCCTTAATCTGATATGATTTCCTGATCTAAAACTTAGGTTTTGGTTCAAGCAACAGTTTATTTGCAGTAGGGATTTATTACTCCTAATGCCTTGATTAGAAAGATGGCATTTTAGCAAAGGGAAGTGTGCAGTAGCTTCTTTAAATAGCTGTACATTACTGTACATTTTAAAAAATATATTCATATCTTACACTTCATATATTCCACAGAAATAATGGTCTATTGAGTAAATAGTAAATTTAGGAAACTATTCCAATATGTGCTTGTGTAAGTGTTTGATAGATGCTTTTGAGCAGTGAAATTGTCTCTATCAAAGAATATTTGTACTTTGAATTGTTCGCTGTCTTCATGGTACTCTCTTCATAACAGATGACCAATATCTCCATGAGAGTTTTTCGTTCAGATGCTGCTTTAGAATAAGTATAGTGCTTTTGCTTGTATATCATTAGCAACGAGGGGACAAAAATGCTCTTGTCAAGGCTGTTTATTTACATATCTGATGCATGAGGCAGGATAGCACAGATTTCCCCATAGGTGCTTGGGTGCACCACCAATGGACTATTTCGTTATTTCAAAGAAGGTAATATCATTATAAGCATGGACTTTTATGGCTAACCTAATTTATAAAGACAAACCTCAGTGATTCTTTGGTCAAAATGTTTTGTTTTGTTTTGTTTTTTTTCCATTATTGCTGTTTAACAATACTGTTATTACTGTAAATAGAGCAGTAAACCATAGCATTTTACAAATATTAAACATGCTACAGTGATAGTGCTATTTCACGCTATCCTGCCAGTGCCAGATCTTTTAAAACTCCTCTGTGTTAAACAGTCAACTACAAATAAAGCAATTCTACAGCTTTGTAAATTAATAATTTTTTGTGTGTTAGAGACAGATTTTTCTTTCTTTGCAGGCACAAAGATTAATGCCTACTTCATTTTTTTGTTTAGGACAGCTCTGAACTGAATGAATGTTTTGTATGTTGAATCTATAAATAACATGTCCATAATTGTAAATACTAAAATACATACTGCCTGCTTCTAGAAATAAGTATGTTTTGCTTTCTGGAAAGAAGTGCCTTTTTGTTCAAGGCTTTGTTAAAGGAAAACATTTGACAAAGATCTTTTAAAATTGACGGGAAAGGTGTTTTTCCACCTGTGCTTAGTTTACTAGTTTACTTGTGAACTATGGAGCAATGTTAATTCTCTACCAAAATAAGTGTGATCCATAGCCTGCTGAAGGTGGTAGTTTTGTGATGGATTTCAGTTGGATTTGGATCACACTGATTATTGATTGTTCCATGGATTGCTTGTAGTGGCTCTACTTGTAACCTGCTAATTTGTTTAAGTTACAGTTGTCAAAAGGTGGAATAACATGCTTTAATAGAGCATTCCCCTATTTGATCTAGGGTAGTTCAAGGGGTGGTTTTGTGTCATGCCATTTCCATGGACAACCCATGCTAGCCTCTGCAGGTCCCTTTCCCATCAATCCCCTTAATTCGCTCCTTTCGCTTTCCCATCACTCTCCCTTCTCTGAAACTGTTCCTACCAAGGCATGTGTTTTCATGATGTGAAAATTAGATATTTCATGTAGACCAGACCCCTTTTTAAGGTTATGCTATACATTACAAAACAAAACCATAGAGGAAAGAACTGGAGGATTTTTTAGTGCATTAGGTTCTATGACTATACGAATACCAACAAATGATAGTTGTAGATAGATCGCAGAATTAGAGAATAGCCTGGGTTGGAAGGGACCTTAAAGATCATCTAGTTTCAAACAGTCCCAATGTGGACAGGAACACCTTTCACTGGACCAGGTTGCTCAGTGCTCCATCCAACCTGGACTTCAACACTTCCAGGGATGGGGCATCCACAAATTCTCTGGGCAACTTGTCCCAGTGCCTCACCAACCTCACACAGTAGAGAATTTCTTCCTAATGTCTAATCTAAACCTACCCTTTCAGCTTGAAACTATTCCCTCTTGTCCTGTCACTACATGCCCTTGTAAATAGTCTCTCTCACTGTCTTTCTTATAGACTCCCTTCAGGTGCCATAGACGGCAGTTGCATCACCCCAAAGCCTTCTCTTCTCCAGGCTGAACAATCCCAGTTCTCTTAGCCTTTCCTCTTAGGAGAGGTGCTCCATCCCTCTGATCATCTTGGTATCCCTCCTCTGGACTCACTCCAACAGGTCCATGTCCTTCCTGTGCTGGGGTCCCCAGAGATGGAGGCAGCACTGCAGATGGGGTCTCACAGGAGCAAAGGGGAGTGGCAAAATCACCTCCCTTGGCCTTCTGACAATGCTGATTTCATGCAGCCCAGGATACAATTGGCTTTCTGGGCTGCAAGCTTACACTACTGGCTCATGTTCAGCCTCTCATCCACAAGCACCTGCAAGTAAGTCTTTCTCGGTAGGGCTGCTCTCAATCTGTTCATCCCCCAGACTGTAAATGAAAACATATAGAGGTTTAAAATACTTGTAATTGTTTTGTGTCTTGGTAGAAGTGGTCTATGTACTGACATTCCTATCATTTTTTCACTGCATCACCTTATGTTTGAACCAATTGAACATCAGCATCTCTGGGGCAGGGGCGTGTGTCATGGGGTGCAGCAGGGGGCTATCATAGTTTGCAGTAAAGCCTTCAACATCACTTCCTTGTTACAGCTGAAAAAATCAGTGGATTTTCTTTTATGTGGATACTGAACAATAGCAGGCAGTTTGAAGTCCTTTTCCTATATTTCTCTCATTGGTCTATATTAAACTCTTTGGTGCTTTGTTATGAGTCATGGTATTCATGTGAATGAATGGAAATCACAGTGTTGTTTAAGAGAAAGAACCCAGTCTTGTTGACAACAGAAAGTATAAAATCATAGGCTTAGAAAGGCCAAAAATAAAAGAACAGAAGTTAGAAGTTTGTTATAGCTGGCGTCATGACTTTTAAGTCATGGTAGGCTTTGATACACCATTATTTAATGCATAAGTTTGACAGCACTGAGATAAAGTTTCTGATATAAATCAGTTCATCATCTTTTCCCTGAGGCTGTTTTACTATGAACAGAGGTTAGAGGGGGAGGAAAGGGTGATTATGCCCAGAAAAACTGCCTTTGCCACATCTCCTTTGCTACTTCTGTCTTTATCCTCTTCCTCCCAAGTGTTACATGCGGTTTAACCATTTATCTGATGGATTGTGGTAAGTACCTCTGTCTGTATCATCACTACCATCTTTTCAGTAATACTGAAAAATTTTTTCAAATCAAATTTCATTGCTCTTCATTTTTCTGGTTTTACTTTCCTTAAGTTGGTTGAATATTCCAGATGTCAGTACAGTGTTAGAGATGGAGATCCAAAGCAGCCTGGATCAGAAATTTCTCCCTTTTTCAAGTTCTCCCATATTAAAATAAAACTTAAATAAGTAAAATAAAAGATGTGATTAATTGATAGCACACTTCTTTTACAGCATATATTGTAATGTGGTTTTCAGTGAAATAATTTTCTTTCCTGAACTAGGCATTTTGTGCAGAGAAAATTCGTTATATTCAGGACTTTGAATTACATTCCATACAATAGGTACTTCAGTGATGATTGCTGAAGTTCAGGAGAACTTTACTGAGTAGCAAATGTCAACAAAAAATGTCAGTACCATCTGAACTGGGTAACCTCTGAATGTGAGCATTATCACAAGCTTTTCTAAAAAAAAATAATAATCACTTGGATGGAGAATACATCAATTTAGGAACCACTAAACCTAATCAGATTCAGAGTTTTATTTACTGCTGCACTTTGTATGTGATAGGCCTGGTTCCATTTTTTTTTTTCAGAGAAAGGTCAGAGAGACAACACAATTGTTTACAGAATAGTCTTTCTTGGGGAAGATTTATTTCTACAACCCTTTTAATTAGAAAAAGCATAAGTACTCTTTTTTTTCTCCCTTCATTTTAGTATGGTGGTAACATCTGGGGTTTTGTTTGTTTGTTTTCTTTTTTTCTTTAAAAGCAGAACACTAAAAACTGAGAGGCTATGTAGATTCTTCCCTTCAGTGTTCCTGTCATTGGCTGCACACATAATGAATGACCTCCTTAATGAGTATATGTAATATGGATTCTTCAAGTGGAAGCCATAGACTGGTCCTTGTCTTTCTCTTTCCCTTCCACATTACCTGATGTAGTGAATGGGAATGACTCTGAGTGTGTGAATCTTACCCTTATTCTGCAAGGGGAAAGGACTCCCATGTTTCCAGAGTAGTATAATTTTCCAAATTATTCTTTAATAATTTTTAGAGTGGTAGGTGGTGAATTGCATCTGAAGGAGCTGGAATATTTCCCGGCCTAGGATGTAGGAAGAAAAGATTGCAGCTTGGAGAAGGGTCAACCCTTTTGCCCATTCTCCTCATAAGAAGACTGAGGGGACAGCTGAGAACCTGCCATTCTTTTCATTGAGCTCTCCAAGATCCAGCCCTTTGGGAATGAGATTTAAAAAAGCGGGTGTAAAGTCAGTGCCACACAGCTGTAGGGGTCTGGAAGCATCTTCAGTGGCTGGCTTTGTGTAACCAACCACTTTGTTGTGCAACCCATTGAAGTGCACATGGCCTTTGGGACACCTGTGTTTTTTTGCCCATGGCCAGAACAGGAGGAAATCTTTAGGCCTCTGCTCATGTGGAGACACTGCCTCCACTTACAAGAAGGCAGCAGCAGCTCCGTGAGCAAAGTACAAAGTTACCACTATGTGTTGTAGAATGTTGCAGTGCATCAGGCTGACTAAATAGGTTAATGATACTGACAACAGCAGCATGCAGAACAGCAAACCAAAAGTCAGGTATTCGATCTCACAGGATAAAGCAATGAACTAGGTATTGCTTATTTTGTGTATTGCTTATTTTACCTTTGTATATTTTCTTTAAAAATGTGAATAGTGCATTGTTCAAATGGTGAACTTAGAGAATTTGAGGGGCAAAGATCCCTTTCACAGACGACCTTCCTGAAACTTTGCCTTTTGGAGATCTGTCTTCAGAAGAGGCACAGGGAAGGTATGAACTTTGAACATTTTTTGGGAAGCTGCAGCGGGGGAAATGGTAGAGGGAGGAAAGTAAACAAAAATAAATCCTCTTGAACTTCTGCGCTCTCCCTCCTCCACTTTTCTTTGTAACGATTAGCTTTGTGAATTTGATTCTATAAGGATATTTCTCTCCCCTGCCTAGTTTCTTTATATGCTTTTGTGACTGTTGGTCCTTTACAGACTAAGAGCTTTTGCCCTGAGATTATTTTTCTCTTAGGATAAGAAAGAATTAGGAAATGAAAAGTATATTTAAAAAATGGAAAAAGAAAAAAGGATTTGCAAGGTTTAAAAGATTTTTAATAGTTGATTCATTTTCTGTAGAATCATAGATTAATCATTTTGAACTATTTTTCTTAAGGATTTAGTGAAACGCACATTGGCAGTTTTGTGTCTAGTTTGGGTTTCAGGTGATGAAATTGTGTTATCAGTGTTCTGTGACCTGTCTGTTTAGATCTTGTTCTTGCTGTCATCCACTTTTTGCTGACAGATTCCACCTAAAGGCCAAAATTATGCACGAGGGTGGACTCTTTTTTTTTTTTCACTTACATATATGCAAAAAACTACTGACCTGTAGATGTGAAGAAACTGCTACCCGATATTCATAATCTAATTTGCTTAGCAGTACACTAATTTTAAAAATAACGGTTTAATTTACCTTTTTAAAATCATATTTGCAGTCTGTTTAGACTCCAGAGAAGTCTCCAGGTTGCCAAAAAAATCACTGTGTGACTACATAATGAAGAATATTATGCCCATTGGAACATAGAGATGTTACAGTGATGTTTGTCAGACTCAATTTTGACAAGTGTGTTTTTAATCTTGCAGTTTGACATATAGCCTTTAAAGAATATATATCTTTGCATACTAAATCCTCTGCTGTGTCCCCTTTTGAAACTGAATTTTAATGCACATCCTTGGAACAAGGGATTTATTCTTACACAGTTATGTCGTTGTCAGCGTGTACAAATGAAGGAGATAAGACTTTTGAAGTGCACTTGTTTTTGTGCTTATCTCAAGATTGCAGCTGAAGTGACAGATATCTGTGGTGCCTAGCAAGTTCATGAACTAACTTTAAATGAAAGTCCTCAACATACTAAGGATGAAACAGAAGTACAAGCTGTTCAAGGGCAGAATGGGATGTTCACCCAAGAGAAGAAAACTGCAGACCAGGAAGATTGTTCCTTACAGAAGTTATTCTGTAGAAGGAAAATCTTAATATCGCATAATTTTCAAATTTGGTGAAATTGTTTGCATGGCTGATAAAGGCATTTTTATGAAGCATATCTGAGTCAGCTCAGACTACAAGGCCAAGTAGCATCCAAAGCCAAGGTAGTGGAGTTGAAGTGCCTAAAATTCTGTGTGCAGCCCACAGAGCCTGTTGGCTTGTTAGTGTGTGTGACCAGCCAGGGTAATTTCTTAACAATAAAACTGCTCCTATATCTGATGGAAAATTCACCTCAGATGTTTAAAATTGGGTCTCTAGCCCAATCTAGTTGCCTGTAGCCATGGTGAGGGTGGGAGAAGCTATTTTTAACTGTCCTCTGATTTCAGAAAGCATCTAAAGAAGTGCTTTGAGCTGTGGTGTCTTATGCTCTGAGACAGCTCAAGGTGAATCTCCTGTTTGGATGGGTGCCAGGGGTGGCTGGCCATGCTGGCTGGACTGACAGAGCCCCTCAGCTGCAATCTCTCACCTCAGCCCATTTGCAATTCAGAGGTGAAGTCTTTGTGCTCCATCCCAGAGACCTGTTTGCAGTGAGTGCTGCCCACGCTGACAGTGCTGGCCTCTGCCCAGAGGAGATGGTTATTGACAGGTTCAGTCAGAGCTGCAGTCAGAGACAGCGACAGTGGTGTGCTCGCACCCCTTTGGTACCGTGGCATGTGCTTAGAGAGGGCTTGTGTAAGGTGACTCTGCTTCCTTTACTGTTCTGTGTGAAGTAATTACTCAGTTTCGTAGACCAGCTGTGCCAGGAGCAGAGGCTCTGGCAGTGTCTGTGCCAGGGTGGGTGCCAGGGCATGGGCACTCTCTGCCTAGCACCATTGGCCTCGAGTCCCCCAGTGAACGGCAGCATGGCCCTGGCATGTCCTGCAAGCTGCAGTAGGGGGACTTAGGTCTCTCTGGAGGAACAGAAACGCCCAGTCAAGCCACATGGGACATAAATCTAGTTNAAAAAAAAAAACCAAGAAAGAAAGAAGCATACCAAATACATTATTTATAAATAGCCATAAAATAAGTTTAGCAAGTCACAGCAAGTCAGTCCTTTCTTCTTTTTTTTCCCTTTGCCAATATCCATCTTCCCACCTACCACCTTCTGGCTGCAGTTTTATGGTGAGTTATGTATTCACCTCCCCTGTGAACAGCTTCCCTCCTCCCTCTCTGTTTTCCTGAAAAGCAGAGAGATGTTTTAGCTTCCTTCCCTTTAGTCCTTCCTGTTATCAGCAGCGTCTGAGGAGCAGGAGAGGACAGTAACAAACTGGTTAATTTTCACCTATTTTTCCCTTTCTACTGCGGCACAGAGCGTGGCGGTGCTGCAGAGGCGGGGGGCTGGGGCCGGCCGGGACGCAACACGGGTGTGAATCGTGTTTGTGTGTGAATCGTGTCCCCATGCGAACTTTAATCTGCCTGGTACAGATACCAAAACACCGTTCTGACTCTGCAAGTGTGGGCGTTTTCAGAGAGTGGGGGAGTAACTGATGCTGAAGAGAGCGGCATCGTATTTTTACTGCTGATGTTACCCATCGTTTCTAGACTAGAACTCACGTCTCTATGTCCAACTACACTGCAATTATGTCTTCATTTTCGATGTGGATAGAAGAATACAACCATTCAGCATTTTATGCTTGGTTTGTTTCTGATGGGTAATTTTCCTCTCTCCTTTTTAAATGATCCTTCCCCCTTTACAATTTACAGTATTTTTGCATTTGTCAGTGAAGAATTTCTGCTTAAGTGTAATTTAAGTTTTATCTTAAGGACCAAGTTTATGAGCAACGTACATTTGCTTTGTAACTTTTCAGTGAGACTCATATTAGTGATTCTCTGTCCCAAGGAAAATGTAAAACAAATGATGTAGTTCCAGTGACTNAAAAAAAAAAAAAGAGGAGGAGGCAGAAAGGGTATAAGAGCATAAATGCACTATTGTGTTAACCAGCATAAATATTTAGATGCATTAAATTACAATTAGCAGTATGATTTTGAAAGATTGGACAGAACTTTAAATAGAATAGATTTTAGAAGTTGTATCTTATTGATTTTATCACTTTATATAAATAAAAAACGATGGTCAAACCTTTGAATTTGAAACCTTCTGGATATATGGTATATATTCATGGCAGGAATTTTTAATAACTATGCAATTTAACGGAAGCAAGTGGTTAATTGTCTGGCAGTTGTGACTCAATTTATTCTCCTATCAGTCTACTTCTTAAAAAAAACAATGTGTGAGGACACAAATATAGGCAAATAGTCTGCACCTCAGGACTGCTGTTGTCTGAATTACAGTGCTGCATGCACAGTACATTAAGAAGAGAATCCTCTTTGGCTACCCATCCTAAACATTATAAAATCACTTCTGCCATCACTTACACTGTTCCAGAGGCACGTGGATATGTCTTTGGCATCTGACCAATCAATTTTCTATTCCAGACTCAGTAAGCAGAAATCATTCTGCATTAATCTCTGAAGTTCAGTATTCATCAATTGTCTAACCTTGCAGATACAATAATAATTACAGTAGTACTAATAATAAACCCCACAAATCTCAAGCCACTGACTGCAGAAACTTTTCTTAATGAGGAATTGAGTGAATCTTTGTTAGAACATTATTTCTTAAAGAAATTTCCATCAATCTGTAATTACTTAAATCATAATAATGCCATTGTGTACCATAACAAAGAACAAAGATGCTCATAGATGGATCAGACAGTCTAAGTTTCAAAAAGGCAGATAATACTGAAAAGCAAAAGTAATAATGTTCAGATATCTGAAAGAAAAATACCATTGCTCTTTGAATGAATGCGTTTTTTTTAAGGAATAAGAAAGCCAATAGTATTGAACTGAGAATAGTATAAAATATAGTGCTTGAAAATACAATATTCTTCAGAATTCAAGAGCTTCATCTCATTTCTGAGTGCATCTTCCTCTTTTTAATTTCTTCTTCTTTATTGGCTGAATTACATAGAGCTAAGATAATGCTGTGAAGGACTTGCAATACAAAATAGCCCTAAGTGAATGTTATGCATTATTAATACAAACTCGGATAACTCTCTAAAACAAGATGATCCTAAAGTATTTAACTTTAATCAGCAAAATTTATTTCATGTTCTGCTTTTTGAAAGGCATTAAGGAAAAGAAAAATTTTAATAGCTGCAGGAATGAAGGATATATGTGAATGCCTGACCTTTCATTGCAACACACACAATACCCAAACCTGAAAATGAAAATGCCAGTGCTGTACAGATTATGAATAGCAGCTGTAATGACTTCTAATGCTTCAGTAAAATGAAAATGAAACTCTGATCATAAAAGATTATGGTTAATTTGTCCCATAATAGAAATATCTTTAAGATTTTCTCATCTTTAGTGATCTTTCATCCTCTTTAATATGTAACTCCAATAAATCTCTTTTGTAGTCATACAGATACCAACATTGCTTCTCTACAGTTTCTGAAATGTTCAACTATCTTTTCTTTCAATTCCTTATTTTCAATTTAAAATGTAATTTTAAAGTATATGATTTCCTTGTTTCTTAACAAGGAACAAGGTTTACATTAGTATTTATTTTATTTCATCATATTCATCATTGTAGTTATTTATTCAAAGTGTTTAGCATTAGATAATGCACTTTATTGAATGGTTCTTTTTATTGATCTCTGCCATACCATGTAGAATGATCGAACTTCAATATACAAAACTCTGTGTCAGAATATACAGTAGATCTTTGTTGTCTGAAGTGTGCCCACCTATGACAAAAATCAGACTAGGGCAGGAAACTGTTGGGAGAGTAGAAGCACTAATGGAGCAACATTTGCATTATATTAATATCAGTATATTGACTGCCTAACTTTTGTAAAGACTAAGCAATCACACCAGAGCTCTGCAGAGGCAGTTTCATTGTGGAACACAGCAGTGTCACTTTTCCTGCTGCCAGAAGATGCTGTGACCATTGCAGCAAGTGTACTTTCCTTCAAATCCATAAGCAGTAAGTTGCCAGTCCAGCTTTGGATTGATCGTTTGTGGTAGCAGAGCTGCACATTGCTTGTTCAAAACTGGTGCAGTTTTAACCTGGGCAAAGTTACATCTCTGTAGAAATAGCCATTAGACATACCATGAAGTTTTTGTTGACTTCTGGGCTAACTTTATGCTTTTCCGCCACTTAGAATGAAGAAATCAAAATTTTTGCTTCCCAGGGGCATGAGAAGTCTGCTGCAGCCAGACTAGAAGAAAAAATTACTGAGTAAAGTGATGATTGTTACTTTCTAACAGTGTCAGCAAAAACAGACATGAAAAATAAACCATTAGAAGACAGAATTTCTTTTCTAAATGAAAATTTACATTGTGTCTTTGAAAGATAGAAAAGGAAACTGGCAAGATTTCATTATGTGAATATGAGAATTACATTTACTCCCTGAAACATCCTTTTCAATTGCTAGATATTATTGTTAATCTCTCTTTTACACTGAGATAAGTGAATGGAATAGCAGCAGTTCCCAGGGTTTGGAAAGTTGCTTCATCATTTCCTTCAGCCTTTAACCTTCATTGTTTTGTCTGTTTCCACTACTGAAATAAAAATTCAAGTGACTGTGTGACTGCGTCAAGGTATCTAAACAACTGCTGGAAATTCAATACAGCATAAGAAAGCTTCTAGTAATCTAATTCAGATAATGTAGAGGAATGTATAGGATGTGTACAGAAAAGTACTCTAGATGTTGTAGTCCTTTCTCCCACATAAATGAACTGTGAATTCAGTTTGAACATCCAGATATATTTACAAAAATTTACAAATTATTCTAGAAAATAGAGGACCATTATAATTACATTTAGCATTTTTCAAATTAAACTTTGTATATCCATGAGTGCTACCATAGCAAAATCATAAGGGCTTCATTTTTGAAGGTTAAAGATAAGAAATGATGAAGTAATTGGAATAGGTTTCATAACCATTGCTAGGTCTGTGGTGGCTGCGTCAGAGAATTGGTTCATGCCAGTGTTTCAAAGCATAGTCTGTTGTGTCAGCATTGGGTTGGATTTCGTAGAATTGTTAGAATTTACCATGTTGTGCAATATGTTCTGCAACATTTGTGTTTCAGTACAGTCCAAGTTCCTGAATGTCCTACATAAGGATATTAGTACCAAGGATCCCAAATTAATTACTTGAGCACTATGGGCAGTGGGCAGCTGTTCTGTGCCTGTTGGATTCTGTGCATGGACAGCTGCAGAGTGGGAAGACAGAATTGCACGTATGGCTTGGTTTCGGCCAGAACAGAGTTAATTTTTTTGCAGTAGCTATGAGGAGGCAGAGCCTGGAGTTGTATGTGTGTCTTTGTTGTTATTCTATATCACCTCACATCATTGCTGGGTGGCAGAAGTGAGTGACTGTCTTCTGGGAACAAGGGGGGTGTGGTCTGTAGTTGGGGGAAAGTGTGCTGAGTGGAGGGTCTGTCTGCCATTGTTTTTCATTGTCCTGGGCTTGGTGAGCATTTTGCCTGGAAATCACCATCTCTCTTTGTACATTTTTGTGATTAGTATTTTTGCTGTTACTGTTCATTTTACTGTTACCAGTAAATTGTTCTTATCTTAACCCATGATCTTTGCCTTTTGTGCTTCCAACTGGAGGTGGTGAGGAGACAGAGTGGAAGTCAGTGCTGGTGAAGTTTTTGTGAGAGCACTAAACCTGGGGAACAACTTGCCTCCCTTAGAAACTCTGTCTGAAGGGGCTTGCACAAAATGCCCACAAAAATGCCATTTAAAAGTCATTGCAATTTTGATGGAAACAGCGTAGTCTGGCAAATAAAAAAGAGAAATTTTCAGAAGAGTACAGCTGACCTTTCCATGGTGAGACCAACCTCATCTGTAAATATTTAACTTTGATAGTATTGAGTAATAGCTCCATAACACCATTTCTAAGGTTGTGTCATCAATAGCCATCTCGGGGCTGGCTTATAATACATTTTGTTTATTACACTTTGAAAATTAACTTTTCCTCAGAGCTTTTGAGACTTTGACAGTTAATAATAGGAAAACCAGCGCTGAAACGTTGGCCTGGATGAGTGACCTGAGAGACCAATATTATCTTGTTTTATCTGTCTTTGATCCTTTAAAGCTAATGTGCAGAGAGTCTAATTAGGAGAGGACAGCTGAACAATTAATTAATAGGGGAGTAAGCACTACATTTTTCTCCTTGGCTGTATGGCATCTTCATGCAGTGTGAAGTAATTGATGCTGTGATGGTGTGACAGTGGCATACTAACATTTGACCTTGGTCACAATCTCAGTCCATCAGATACACACACATGTTCATCTGGCTCGTCTGGTTTTTTTTTACACTGACCAAAATGAGCAAATAATGATTCTGTTGGATCAGACAACTCCAGTGTTAATATCTCCTAGTACATCTTTTATTCTGTCTTGAAGTTTAATCCCCAGTTTCCTCAGGGGCTGAAGGAGACTGTCATACATTTGTGTAAGTAGGAAAATGGTTGTCTAACGAAGGTGGCACAGTCAATGTTGAGTTTTCTGCATATCGCTGATATTAAGAGGTGAACTCAAAATTAATTGAAGGTCAGTGTAGAAAGGAGCAGGTAGCACTGCTCATCAGTTGCATAGCAGTGCTGCTGCTGTTGTTATTGGCATAGCCCTACCAAGACACTTTTGTGCACAGGTATTAACAGTTTGACCAACATTAAGGTAACTCAGTTACAATGATAATAGCCTTAAAGTTGAGAATACAAGCAACTAGACAACTTTATTTGCTTAGGGAAGGATTATGTTGAGTAGAGAAAAATACAGGTCTTCATAAGCACTGAAATTCCGAGAACAAGAGGTGTATAGGGCTCACCTTGCCACAGTTCTAATAATGGAGAAAACTGAGTGAATTTGGTACATGTGAAAGCCTAACATATGGCCTGCTTTAGAGAATGGGAACCTTTATTTGCAAGGGTATCTGAGATGGCATCTCCTGTATGAAAACCCACCGGTGTGCCACAGCCCTGATCTGAAGGGACCACTTTTCTTGTAGGAAGCAAGTGTAATTCAGCCTGTGGAGACATTCTCTCCTTGACCCCTTACAGAGATTACCAACCAAGGTTCCAATTGCTGCCAGCTTCGGACTGTGACAATTTTAAAGATTGACTTTCTCACCATGCCGGACCTTTAAAATAAAGAAGAACATTTATACAAAACACAATTTGCTTTGACAGAAATTTTCAGTTTGTTATTATTCAAGTTATGTTTGAATCAGAGCATCTTTTCACTCGACTGTGTTTCTGCTGCTGTTCGATCCTGCAGTGCTGTAATAATCACATGGCTATGTGTTTTATAATTTATGTGTCAATGGCCATTTCAAGCATCCATTATTTGCATGATTTTTAGGGCTCATTCAAAGTGGAATCTTGCAAAATTCCCCATTCTTGTGCAAATTACTTCTGCTGCTATAAGCCCTCACATATTTGATGGCAGACTTAAATTTTAAGGACCTTGTAAAGCAACAGGCTATGCAAATTAAACTGCAGGGTTCAGAAGTTCAGAAGTTGAAGTTGCTTGAATGTCAAGAGTATTTCACTGCATTTACAGCAAGGCTAAAGACAGGCAATACCATTAACATCAGTAGACAGAGCAGTCACAGCTTTTCAAATTTGATTGTGATTCCTCTGCCTCCTGATGCCAGGATTTCCAATGCACCCTCCCTATCTCCAAAATAAGACCTGAATGCCATGATCTTTGTGTTCTGTGCTCTGTCATCCCCAGAAAAAAAAAACAAAACCAGCATCCAAGCTGATGCTCTGTTTCATCTCTTATATGTGTCTTGTGTCTGAACATTGGCCTCATGCCCCTCCCCCACTTTTAATATCTATATGTCATGCAATGTTACCCCTCCTCCACAAAAGGGGACCCCAGGCCTTACCTCTATGGTGGCTGACCTTATTTCATGAGCCTTTTGCTATACTTGATGCCTGCTGCACTCCTGCAACTGTCTTGAGATGGAGCTGGGGATGTGATGCTGTGTGTGTCATACCCTGCCTTACCTGCATAGCACGATGGCAGGAAATCCCATCTGTAGCTGTGTACAGGCTCTTCAGAGAGACTTCACAGAGGTCAGTGCAACCAACTGGGCAGCAGGGACTGAAATTCCACTGCCACTCTTCAAGCAGTTCGTTGTGCCAGGTATTGGCAACCCCGAGAGAGTATAATTTTCTGTGTCCCCCTAAAAACTGTCTGGAAAATATCCTCCTCCTAGGCTTGGAGATGCCTGGTACTTCACCTGCTGCTAAAACAGTAATTATCCATGGGTAGATGTAATCAAGAGGCCAAAAGCAATCTACCCACAGTAGCACAGCTTCCAGCCTGGTGCAATCTGTTGTACTTGTCAGTTAGAAGCTACGGACTCATGAAACCATTGCCTGTAGTTTGTGTGCTGCGGTGTTGCCTTCAAAAAAGGAAGGGAAAGAGCCCCACATACCATGGCTCTTCCTGGAGGAGTTGTCTGGCACAGAGAGCTTTTCACCTGTGTGTTTGTGTTTGCACAGTGTTGCTTCTCCTGTGGCAAAACTAGTCTTCAGGGAAAGCTCTTCTCAAAGCATTTCTGCATCTCTGCACTGTTTGATGGGTGCCCATGGATACTGAGTCTGCTACCTTACCAAGGTTCACTAGTCAAGTATGGCAGGTTGGCATTGTTACAGGACCTGGAGGCTCACTCTGTGTGTGTGTGTTTGTGTGTTGTGTGATAAAAACTGAGAATGAGGAAACTGGGTTAAAATGGGACTACTCTGTCCCACCAATGTCCCTCCAGAACATGTCTCCACCTGGAAATAAATCTACCTAAACCTCTGGGGCAAACTGTTCTTCACAGGAACTGTCGCTCATGATAAAGTCCTGGAGAAGTGAAATTTGGAGCTTCCCTAAGTGAAGATAAATACTGTAGAACAGGTTTTATGTAAAAATATATATACAGCTCAAAGCAAAATGATCTTTAGTTGGAACTAGATGATTTTAATGTCCTTTCAAACCAAAACTTTTCTATGATTTTGTGATTCATTCTGTGAAGTACATAGAAATGTACTACAATAGAGTGACTTTGCAAAATCTTTCTTCATTATTACTGCATTAATCTTCATAATATTGAAAGACATTCAACCATTGAATGATTTTTTCTCTAGCCTAGATTGTAGAATTTGAAGATACTTTCCACTTTCCATAGCTCTGAATAAGGCAATTGAGGTAACCTGTTGTACTTTGTAGTTAGTTTTTGACCCAGTGATTTGCATTTCCTTACTTCAAAAATGTAGTGTGAAACACTGCAGACCATGGTATCAAAATCCACGATTGTGAAATTCAGACCTTTCCCATTAATAGTGAGACCCAAAGCAAAACAAATGGTCCTCAAGTAGCAGAGAACAAAGCATTTCAAAACAAGATTTTCAGATTTTGATGTTCATTGTAAGTGAAACAGAGCTAAGTTATAGTTAGAAGGAAGATCTTTCTGAATTGCATTCTCTGTAAATCGTATTATTTATTACATGTCAATTCTTAATTCGTTCATCTGGGAATGAATTGGGAGAGAAATTGAGTACTCTTCTTGTATGTAAAATTGCTAAAAGATTTTAAATTAGCATAAGCAATATATGTATACTTTATTCATATATTTGCTGTGGAATGTGTACAGAGAACAGACTCACTCAATTTGGCTCAGACACTGGGATTTTCCCACATCTCTCCTTTATCCTTGCCCTTCCTCTCTTCCAGCTCACAGGAAGCAGAAGAGAAACAGTGATTTTTCAGCCTCAAGTTCACAGATAAAGTCAATGGCTGGCATTATAGCTGAATGTTAACGCCTCATGTAACTCGAGATGCATTATACTTAGTAATACAATTTTAACCTTTATAATACAACATAATTTGATTCTCAAACCACCTATATTCTCTCCTTGTTGCAACCTAGGTAGCTGTAAGGAGTAGAGAGAATGGACAAATATAATTACCATGCAGGACATGGAGAAGGGCAGAGAGATGAATCACAAATTCTCATTACAGTTTTCAGATTTTAGCCTTCTCACCATTCGATTCTGATGTCAGGAAGTGAAAAAAGCACTGTGATATTTTATTGTGGTGTTGGTGTTAGCTGGTCAGATGGCAGAGCACCCAAAAACTCCTCAGCTTGTTGCCCAAGCTTGGAGTTGCAAATGTTTAGTCTTGAGTGACTCTAAAAGAATATATAGATTTAAAACAGAAATAATTAGGCAGTTGTGAGTATGAAAGGTAATAAAAGAACTGTAATATATACTTTTTAGAAAAAAAATTTTAGTCACATTTTAGAGAAGGAAAGACTGAAACTGAAGGGGTTTTGCCAGTATGTTTAAAAAGTTTTTTAAAAGATGTAGTTCACGTTTAAGTATGGTGACATACTTAGTTTATGTAATCTAAATTGTCTATATGTTTTACTGTCACGTGGACATATGACTCACAGATGACAGTAGTGATTCCATTGTTTTTCCATTATTGTGACACATACAGCACATGGTACAATTGACAGTCTCCAGTGCTGTGTATATAGGTTTATAGAATTTGCTAACAATACTGGAAGTATTAAAAATGTGCTGTCGTGTAGATTTTTGTCATCATTAGTTGAGAAAGTTTTAAAATGAACAGTGGAGTCGTGACTGAGTACTGCACATGAAAAAGCTGCTGATTAAATATTTATTTCTTCTCTAACTATGCTGTGATTTGTGTGTAGCCTGAGTTTTATAGAAAATGTTTACTCTGATGATGAGGAGTGTGTATGTGGTGCTGGACACCAACCTCATGTGCACGTAACATGCTTGTGTCCAGATACTTAAAAGGGCCTTATAGCCTCAAATGTTGAATGAATGGTCCAGGGTCTGGCATCCTCCCAATGCAAGTAATTATCCTGTAGAATAGTCTTGTCCACAAAATTTATCTTTCAACCTTTCATTTAAAAAACAAAACAAAAAAAAAACATGTTAGTCTAGAATGAATCTTACCTACACTGGTACCTGTACAGATTTAATCCAAGAATAATTAAGACCTAAAAAAAAAACATTTTAGGGAGAAGCTGATTTTAATTTTTTAAGACAGCTCTCTAGGGTAGCTGGACCACAGGAGGCAGGAGAAACATAAATTAGTGGGTTGAAAGTAATTGAAAAAGTCAGCTGGGCATGGCATAGTTATCCCAGGGCTGCAGTTCATCCCATGGCTAATTGTGGGGCTTTCTGACTATTTGTATGCCTAATTTAATAGAGCAGTCACAATTGGATAGATGTGGATACCATAGATGTGACTGTGAGATTTTTGAAATAAATAATATTTCTTATCATGCATTCTTAGATTCCCAAAAATGTGGTAGGGTGGTAGAATAGGATAAAAGTAGATATACGGTTGGTACCCAAACCAGAAAGGGCATTGCTTTTTTTTTATTTATTAAGCTATAAGTTAAAAGTCTTCAAGAAAAACAATGAAGAACAATAAAGAAAAATTGTGGAGATTTCCAAAACTTTAGCTTGCTGACCTTAAAATAGAACTATAAGTTTTCATCATTATGAACACTGTATGTGAAACCCATTTCATGATTGAATAAATAGTGTCTAGAATTTAACTTTGGAACATGTTTTATTGAAATGAAACATAACTGTGGGAAGTTCCTGAAAGTAGTTATAATTATGCCTGAAGGGGATAAAATTGTGTTGGTTTTTGGCAGAACATAAAATTTTCACCACATCAAGCTCCTTGTTAATTTTTTTGTAGCTTTCTAAATTAACGTTATTGCTGTTGTTCCCAGTCCAGACAGGCAGCCAAAGCTTGCATTCCCTCCTTTTGAGGAGTATACCTATAATCCTTTAGTGTAATTATACAAATACCTAATAAGAGATGTAAAAAGTGAAATTTAACAATTTTTTTGTTTTAGTTAGGGATATTTGATTAGTCCTTATCCCTTGCATGACTGATGGATTTGACAAAAGAAGAATTTTCTATCCCTCTTGGCTCTCAGTGTTATGTTGGCTTCATCAAGAAGAGCCTGGCTTTCCAGACCAGTTTCTGACTGGGCCTTCAGTCCCTCCTATATTTTGTTTTTTGGCTTTTTAGTCTGCATATCAGAGATGTGAATATGCATATAAGGTGACACTGTGTAACACCAATACAGTGTGGGTTTTTTTAGTTAGTTCTCAGGCATGCCAAATCAGCTTCGTGTCAGTTTGCCAGGCAGTAAGTCACGCAAATAAACAATTTGCGTTTGAAAGTAGTAAAAGGAACAGAAATTCAATTCCATGTCAACAATGTGGCAGCTGACCTTTTCTTAGCTAATATTGCCCTCAACAGCCATCTGACCAACAAGGTAATACAAGATATATTGACTCTGATTGGCTTTTCTTCCTTCTTCTTCAACTTTACCTTTACTTTTCCCCACTTATCCACCACCCCCAACTACCCAACAATAGTCAAAATATACGTGTGTCATTTGTCTAGATTACTTGGTCACATCAAGATTCCTAGTAATTTCTTCTCTTTATCTTGCAAATCAGTTGTTTGGGTTTTTTTTGTTTTGTTTTGTTTTGTGTTTTTGTTTGTTTGTTTTTGTTTGTTTTGTTTGTTTGTTTTTTGTTTGTTTGGTTTTTTTAAGAGTGGTTCGTATGTTTTCCATTTAATAATTTCATCCGAAAGAGGAGCTGTTTGAATTGAAAGAAACACTTTTCTTTAGCAATCTTGTAAAAATATAAAAATTCTACTGGCGATATTCAGTAAATATTAGTCTTTTACCACCCATTTAAAAAGGTGAGCTAGAGAAGAAATGTGGGCTGAATTTTGTCCTCATTTTTGTTTTGAAAAAAACCTGCTGTCTTCAAATAGGTTTTGTTTTAAGTATATAAGAGCTAGATGGTATAAAAAGTGATTTGCATTTGTAAAGTAGGTGAAAGAAATTCATAGTCTATAGATGATGAACTAATACAATTAAAGGCTATTTCGTTCCTACTGGAGACAACCATTATTGCAGCATGCAGGTCACTGAAGAAGCAAAAAGTTTGCAGCATAAACTGTAAAGTTAATTCAATTTTCTAGATTGGAAGAAACTTATTTCTTAATATCCATGGTTATTTTGGCCTAATATTAATCTCTGTAATTCTCTGCTATGTGATTGTAATAAACATTTTGCCATATTACTTGTTTTTTCTTTTAAAAAGAAAAGCTGGTTATCTGTAGTGGATAAAAGTATGAATCTTTACTTGATTTTACTTTTTTTCTTTTATAGAAGCTGCAAAGAATCAATCCTCCTTACTGTTGTTCAACCTTACCCTGTAAGTATTGTCAGAGTTTTCTGAATTAGTTTCCTAGCAACATAGCACCTTCTTTTTCTGCCTATATTCTATCCATGTCTCTACCTTATCTGTGCAGTAAAAAGAAGTAAGTGCAATAAGGGCTGTGTCTCTTAAAGTCGATGTTTAAGATGATGTTACTGTGTCCTGCATTTAAAGGCTTCATTAGTAAGTTAAGTAACAGCAGTGTCTTTAAACTCATACCAGGCAGATCAATAGACCAGGATGCTGCATTCTGCTTCAATTTCTGATTTGTTATGACTCCTGGTTTTTTCTTGCCTGTGCCTTGGTCCCACAGAGTTACTCTGCTGGAACAAACCAGCTACCCCTAGGTAAGGGAGGGCTCTGTCTGCACTGCCAGTGCAGAGCTTATGGAGGTGAGAGAAGAGACAGACAGGCCATTGTGTGAGGTTGGTTTGAAGGGACTGGGAGAAACTGCAGCCCACTTCAGAGCTGGTTTATGTGACATGCCTCAGCGGTTTGAGGGAGTGGATTCGTGACCTGTCAGCTCAAACCCATCTCCCATGAAAAAGGAGAGAAGCCAAACCGAGGGAGGAAGCACATCTCTCTCTTGCCATACATCAGTGCACAGCCATGCATATGTTGTGGGCTGCTGAGGGGCTTCAGTCATGCATCAGGAGTGATTTCAGATTCAACTGGTCCATTGAGCTCCCTCTTGGCTAGCCTGATACACAGTAGTTTTTATTAGCAAGAGATAATTGCATCCTTTTCACCCAAGAATTAGAGATGGGGTGGATTTGACACAAAGATGTGAAAACAAATTTATCTGATGAGGCTGCCAAAAACTTACATCCAAATGCAAATTGACCAGTGCTGTGTGTCTTCATGCTAGTCATTAGCCTTTCTGGTTAGTTTTGAGGTGGTCGTGTAGTTGTGCTGGTTCTGCATTTTTTCTAGAGGCCAGTCTGCACTGCAACTAATTAAGGAGGGAAAAGCATTCTTTCCACAGCAAAATCAGGTAGGGGCTGCCACCTTGCTGTCAGGAAGGTGAGCTGGGATCTGGTCAGCATCAGCCACCTTAAATGAAAATACAGGCATGGTCTGACTAAATAAAGAAACCTAACTGCTTTTCAAGCTTACTAGTTTACAGCCAGTGGTTTCAGTCATAGCAAATACATGTAATATGGGAGAAAAGAGATCCTCACCCAATTCTCTTTTTAATGTTTGTTTCATCCATTGACAGATTTCATTCTTTTCTTTAAATGTCAGGTGAAGAAAGGGCATGTGCTGTAGTGCATCTGTGTGTAGTTCTCAAAAGTGGACAGTAAGTTAGTATGACATGTCTGTGAGGTACTGAGACCTATTATCACTACGCTGCTGGTCTGAGAGCAAACCTGTGTGTACTAAATGTAAGGGAAGCTGAAACCCAAATAAACTGTGCACTCCCTGTTCAATGGAAGACTTTACAGCACAGGTAGAGTCCTACTCCAGCCTTTAACCTGGAAAAGAAGGGAAGTCATGACCTGATATCTTCACCAAGGGCAAGTCCTTCCTAACCAGCCTAGTGGCTTTCTATGATGGAGTAACTACATCAGTGCACAAGGGAAGGGCTACACATGTCATGTATCTAGACTTCTGTAAAGCCTTTTACACGGTCCCCTTGAATATCCTTCTCTCTAAATTAGGGAGAGATGGATTTCATGGACTGTTAGATGGGTAAGGAACTGGTTGAGTAATGGCATCAAGGTGATACTGGTCAATGGTTCAGCATTCCAGTGGACATCACTGACATGTGGTGTCCCTCATGGATCCATATTGTGACCAGTATTATGTAATACCTTCATTAGTGACAGACAAAGTGCACCCTCGGCAAATTTGCAGATGACACCAAGCTGAAGGGTGCAGTTGACACTTCTGAAGGATGTGTTGCAGCCTGGAAAGTCAGTAGTATGCTGGGCTGCATCAACAGCAGCATGGCCAGCAGGTCAAAGTAGATGATTCTGCCCTACTCCTCTCTGGTGAGACCCCACCTGCAGTGCTGCATCCAATTCTGGGGTCCTCAGCACAGGAAGGACATGGATCTGTTGGAGTGAGTCCAGAGGAGGGATACCAAGATGATCAGAGGGATGGAGCACCTCTCCTAAGAGGAAAGGCTAAGAGAATTGGGATTGTTCAGCCTGGAGAAGAGAAGGCTCTGGGTTGATGTAATTGCAGTCTCTGGCACCTGAAGGGAGTCTACAAGAAAGCTGGTGAGAGAGACTATTTACAAGGGCATGTGTGACAGGACAAGGAGGGATGACTCCAAACGAAAATAGAGTAGGTATAGGTTAGACGTAAGGAAGAAAATCTCTACTGTGTGAGGTTGATGAGGCACTGGGACAGGTTGCCTAGAGAAGTTGTGGATGTCCCTGGAAGTGTTGAAGTCCAGGTTGGATGGAGCACTGAGCAACCTGGTCCAGTGAAAGGTATTCCTGTCCGTAGCAGGTGAGTTGGAACTAGGTGATCTTTAAGGTCACTCCCATTCTATAATTCTGTGATTCTGTGATTCCCACGTCTTTGGGTCCAAGCTCTGTATGAGCTTGCCTGATAAGGCAGAATCTGATCCAAAAACTAACCAATAGCTAAACTACCTCTACATGTCACTGAACTTAGGACGTGATGGAAACACTTTACTGTCCTGTCATCCATTTGGCCTCATATGCCCATTTTATACATATATTTATGTTGCTCCACTATGGTATGTCTGTAAGAGTTGCGCAGCTCTGCCTTAGCAGAAAAAACACGCTTCTTTTGGGGAGTGATGGATGTTCTATGGTGTGTAGGAATGAAGATTGTCTCCTGCAGAATGCACACAGAGCAGTTAGAAGACAAGAGTGATGTAAGCATTTTGGTGCTTACTTTAATTGTGCCATTTTTATCCAAAAGTTGGGATGATTCAGTGGAATGAGCTAGCTGGGAGAGCCTCAACTGCAGATCTGTTGCACCCTACAGCTCTCCTCTGTGCAATATTATTTTACCTCCCTACCTGTGCAGACAAGCATCTTATTGATTCATAGCATCCTTCCCTTATCACTGTCATCTCCAAGCTTTTCTACAGTAGAAACAAAGGTGTGCGAAGGGATGCGGAGCAGTTGGGATGCTGCCAGCGTATGTAGCCAAGTTTGGTCCCTGAAGCAATGCAAAGTCCCTCAGTTTGTGCAAATCTTAGGCTGTGAAGTCTCCTGGGTGCTCCTGGATCATCTGGAACATCTGGTCCCTGCTGGCCCTCAGTCTGCCACAAGGTTGCTGTCGATAGTGTCAGGTGACATCCCTTTCAGCTCTGCAGTCCTGGGTGTTGTTGCAGTCCAGCTGTGTGTCTGTCCTGGTCTTCTGTTCAGGGAGGTCGTCTGACAAATAGGGTTTGTCTTACAGTTTGGAAAGCAGTAGTTATGTCTTCAAAAATTATGATAGCATGTATACTTTCCTCATTTCTTTAATTTTGCCTCCTCCATGTTCCCTTTTACTATTTTGCCAAAAAAACCAAAATGATGAAGTAGAAACCAGACAAAGTAAGAACTTTTAAATAAAGACTGATTTTTTCCCCATTCTTGGCAGGAATGCATCTTTACAAACATTTCATAGATCTCTCTTCTTGATAGTAATTTTCCTTGTACCATTGCATGAGTAATATCTGCCAAGATGGATTACAAGAGTGCTATTTCTTTATTGTTTTCATTAGCACTATTTAGTGTGTTTTGGTTTTGCTTTTAAGTAACCATCCTTTGTAATTGCAGGTGAAAGTAGACATGATCTAGGTTTGTAGTACTCTGTAGTTCACTTAGTACTCTTTGAAAGCTTTTGCAAATCATTTTTGCTTAAATGTTGTTTAGTGCTGAAACTCATTAAAATTTCATTTTAATTATGACCAAACCAAAGCATTAGGCTATCTTTTTCTTTCCATCAGTTTACAAATCTATGCTAGGTTCTTATCACCACTGCATAAAAGGTCACTGAGCAGCTGAAGCAGTTCAAAGTTTTGATTTCGGGAAGTATGGCATTTGATTATTGTTTTTGACCATTTTATTCTGTGAATTAACTACATTCTGATTGTTGCCTTATTAAGTTTTAAGCATTACTCTAATCAAATAACTTGCCTGTTTGATATCTGTTCAGATTTTATGTGCAGAGATCATTTGATAAGTTGCTGTCATGATTAATCTCTTAAGCTGCTTGAATGAAGTCCAAGCCCAGCTGAGATCTATGCAATTTTGCTGTGCATTAAGTTCTGTGACAGGAAAAAGATAGGATCTTTTTTCTGTTTTGAAAGGGATGTTTCTTGTTATAACCTGGTTATATATCTCAGACACAATGTTTGCAGAAAAACTACAATAAATAACATTTATGGATCATGATTGTGGCAAAATTCTTATTGAAAGTCTATGAGACTAATGATCAGATTTTGATAACCATCTAAAAATGGTAAAATATAAGTAATGATAATAGTAAAGTGCAATTATCTCTGATAGATGGCCAAGTTTTAAGAGAGAACCCAGACCTGCACACTATTTCAGCAATTAAATTTGTGCCAAGAAATATTCCTGATCATAATCTGTCAGTGCTATGCGGTGAGAACAAATTCCTCTTTGGTAAAACTCCTCCATGTTATTTCTTCCATGTCCCTACCTGCTCTTCTGCAATGCTCTTGTGAGCCACTGTAGCTGTTTCAACCTCATTAACAGCTATGAATTACCATATTTAGTTTGCCTTTGGGCATTATGTCCTGTTTCATTTAATACATTTAATTCTTCCTCCTTTTCACATTTTATTTGCTTGCTAAATTTTGGCTTATATAATTGCTGTTAGGTGTGGACCAAAAAGTCAACACATTTTTGCAGTCATGCAATTTTTTCCTTATTTTCTGGAATCCATTTTTTATATTAAACTAATGATTACTTTTAAGTGATGAGCTTAAAGTTTACTGTGTATATACACTCTATGGCTATTTAAAAATTACATTATTTCTGATTTTCATACTTATTGTCACAGAGCAGGTTTTCTTTTCACCTTGTGACAGTCTTATACCACTGTAATTTTACTTCTTTGTAGTCACTCAGTATGACAATATGGTCTTCTAAATACTACATTCTTCTTTTTCTTGAGCATGAATAAAGATTTTGTTGTTGCAGCACCTCTACTGGCAAGAGCACACAAAGGGGCTCTTCAGCAAATAAAAGCCACTTCCCTTAGAATTTTCCCCAAATTATAGTCTAGCTGCAAAAGTGCACGAAGTACTAGACATTGTTATCTTTGTCAAAAAGTTTCCCTCAAAATGTAGCATATTTTTTTCTAAGATCTCTCGAAAAATGACCTGCTATAACACTGCTGGAAAAAATAGTATCTAATTTTGAGAAGTTCAGAAAATGAGGAAATAACATTTTATAGGAAGTCTCCTCTTGTTATAGCAATCTCTTGTCTTTTGACCCTGCTGATGGGATATGCATTGATTGCAGTCCCTAGCAAGCAGGGTTCAAAGTAGGGTCTCAGTCTTCACTATAATTTCCTCCAGGCAAATCTCTGTGCAGTGCTTCATTTTTCTTGTTAGCAGTTTCTCTAAGTAGTGCTGAAATGATCAGCTGATTTTTTTTTTTTTAATTCTGTGTAAACAAGTAAAAATTACTTAAAATCCTCTTAACTTTGAGCTTTTAATAAGAAACAGTGCTTAGGTCATACAGAATGCAGTTTTTGAATTATTTTGACTCCTTGTTAAAGTGTGTGCCCTTGTTTTGCAAAAGTCACTCAAATTAAGCTGTTTTTATGGGTGACAATGCAAATACTTTACTTGCAGTGATAAATGTTCTGCATTAGTGTAAACACCTCCTGCTTAAAAGTCATTAACTGAGGATAATGGCTTCCATTCGGCTAAAAGAGAGCATCAGAAACAAATGAACCTAGCACTCTGAAAATCGTTAATTGATAGCCTACTTCTACAAACCTAAAGACATTATAAGAGAGTAGAGCAGCACATCATGTTGCTGAGGCTTTGTTAGACAAGTAAGTTTCAGCAATCAAATCCAGCTGTTTTCTTTGGAATTTGCTGCGTTCTTTGGAAGTGCTTCTTTTCTCAAAGAGAAAATGTCAAGTGCCAAGTTGATGCAGCTATAGAAACTATGAGAATGTGCAATTAAATGCACAAGCTGTGCTATTACTCAAACCTCTAACCAGCAGAGAACATTCCCCCAAATACCTGGTAGAGCTGTTTTAGTTTTTCTTGCACTCCTGGTTTACAGTTTGAAGCTTTTTGGAAAGCAATCTGCTTCTAGGCTCACCCGGAGTGTCTGGCAAAGGACCAGAGTCCTGCCTGTGTTGCCACAGGAGAAGTAGAAATGGAAGTAGAAATGGAAGGAAGCCCCATGTTTTATAGTAGACCATGGTGTGCTCCCTTGGCTGTGCAATATATTCATTAAACTCCATGTCCTGGAGGAGTTCTTTGGAATCACATATGTTGACATCTTTTGTTTGCCTTGGACTCCCCTATTGCATTTTTGCAATAGCGTAATTTATGTCCCTTGCAAGTGAGTTTTGAGGTTCTAGAGAGGAAAAGTGAGAGGTTTTAGAGAGTGACAGAGACACATAGCAGTTTGCCAGATTTACTGTATGGGAATAACCTTGCCAGAATCCAGAGGAAATTTGATAGTCTGCTAGTTAAGAGAGGCCAGACTGGTGACTCATCTGCAATAAGGGCAAACTACTATGCAAAGCATCTTCCAGCAAGGAAAGTAAGTGAAGGCCACTGTTTCCCCTGTGTTCTTGCAAGGGAAAGCCTGTAGCCTTGTCCCATAGCTATGCTGTCCTGTGGCAGTGGGAATCAACAGGTTGCAGTCTATTACTTGGATGCCATATAGACTATCCCTCTTACACCCTACAGAGGAGTACTACATGGAGAGAATGGAAATTAGAGAAGGCATCTGTAGAGTTGTTATATCAGTCATGGTACTATTCTGTGTTGTGTCTTTCTAGGAACAAGCTCTAGGGTACAATATGAAAGCTGCTTCACCATTTCCATGTTGTGCCCTCTTGCTGAAGAAGTCAACATGGTCCCCTGCCCTGAGATGCTATTTATTTTTTTTAACTCACTTTTTTTTCGGTGGTTATTTCAAATGTTCTGGGGGACCTTCCACTTGACTTTGGAAGCAAGGTTTGATTTGTTTGTGGGGTTGAATTTTCTGTAATTTGAAATTATTGGTTAAAAAGCTGGTGCTCATAGCTGCTAGAGGAGTAAGAAAAAATGAACTGTGGAAGTGAAGCATTTATTTTTATTTCTTTGTTCTATTTTGTGCTCCAGGAATTATTGGATGTCTCTGATATTTCCTGGGAGAATGTGGCATCATGCATTCCTTGTTGACTGTTGACACTGAGCCTATAGTTAATAGTTACCATGTTTTCAATGTGACGATAAAGCAGAGGCATAGAGAAATGAGCTAGAGACTTTTTCCTGCTGTTTACTAGGTACAAGGCATCACAAGAAAATAACTTTTTTAAGCAGTTTCAACAGAGATCAGAGACAATAAGAGCACATGGCCTTGAACTACTCCATCACTCCTGCAGATTATTAGTTGAGTCAAAATTAGAGTGGTAGCAGCAAGACTTCATGTGTTTACAGGGACTGCTGTCATGCTGCATGGGTTGTCACCAGTGATGCCGGCCCTTATTTCTCACAGGCATACCAACATGAGTTAATATTTTCATTATCCAAAACTATTAAGGCAAATTCTCAGAAGTTAGAGTAAGATTATGAAAATTTAAATTCATATTTTACTGAAAAAGAAAGGACCAAAATCTGACCTGAAGGAGCATAGTGATTTTTAGCCAAAGTCAGAATTTCTTCAATGGCCCATTATCAGTTTTATAGAGTTAGCCAATGCCAGAAGCACTGTGTTTGTAACTGACCCCTGAGGATAAGCCAACTTTTCTTCTGCTGTTGAAAATGGAAATCCCATTGACTGTGAATACTGAATTTGTTACTAAAAGGGAGTTATTATCCAAACTCCTCAAATGGAATGTTTTGGGTTTTTTTCCCAAGGTCTGAACACTTGATCACAGATAAATTCATTGTATAATATGATAGGTAAAAATCAAGTTGGTCCCAGAAGAAAATTAGGTATGCTTTTAGACTTCTAATCCATAAAGCCCTACAAAGTGTCTGACCTATTAAAGACAAGCAGGGTGTGTTTAGGGGATATCTTCAGGTGAAGCCTGCTGGCCTGCAGGTGCCTCTGGGGGGTTTTCACCTGTGTTTTGAAGTGGGCTAATAAGTGAGATGCCACTGCTTTTGGAGAGGACTCAGACACATTTTTTGAAAAAATTATATGTATATCCAGTGGATCACAGATTATGCTAAAACTTTCCATTCAACATTTGAAGGAAGGATCACTGGTAGGTCACTGCTCAGTGTCCATTCTTGCAGACAAGTTTGATTAGCAGCAGTTGTTGTGGAAGCACTACAAGGGATTTGTATGAGCACTGAGAGCCCTCCTCATCGTTCCAGTCTGATAGGAGGATAACTTTTAGTATGTGCAGTAGACAATGGTGATACCTTATGTGTATGCATGTGTATAGTATCTGAGGATGCATTATGATATTTCTGTTCTTTAGTGAACAGTATGCAAAGTGTTGCTGTATACATGGAATTCCCAATGTGTGAGAAACAGGAGGAATAACTGAAAAGGAAAGAAAGGTTTTAATTTGAAATGATATATCTCACCATCATCTTTTCTTCCAGTCTCCTAAATCAGCTTTTATTAGTGCTGCAAAAAAGGCAAGATTGAAGTCCAATCCTGTCAAAGTACGCTTCTCAGAAGAAGTAATTATCAATGGCCAGGTGTCGGTGAGTATTTAACTATTTAACCTCAGAAACGACTGAGCATTTTATCCAAAGGTATGACTCATGGCTGGAAAGGGAGGGAATTATATGGTAGAAATAATAGTGATAGACTTGAAAAGAGAACGGTTTTTCCTGCTACTGAAGTTTTCCGAAGATCTTTTAAGTCGATTTGGCCCATAATTTTGTGAGAAATTTGTCCCTTAAGATGAAATTAAAATGCTAGAGAATGCTTTTTGTGCTGATAGTGCATATGTGTCTGTCTTTATAGTCTTGATAGTGCTTGCTTGATGTTTGGGTGTTTTTTCATATCAATTTTGTATTACTAAAACCCCTAAGCTCAAGAGAAGTACCATGCCAGAAAAACTGATTACCTTAGAGATGGCAAAGTCAGCCTTCCTTTGAGAAGCACTGAACTTCTCCTTAAACATGAACTTCCAGATAATGTTCATAATTTGCTAGAACATCATTGCACTCTTCCAAATGTAAATTCATATTGTATTTTTTCTAAAGCAATTTCTGCTTTTTAAAATACAAAGAAGCAAACAAACAAAACCCCCTGAATTTTGTTTCACTTCCTTTTTCCTCTTTATTTTACTATTCTTGTTATGAATGATCAAATTAAGTAGTGTTATGTTGTTCTTCTTAAATGATGACAGATACTAGCATTTAATATCCATCTACAAAGAAAATTTAAAACACCTTTATTGTAATTCTTACTAGTGAATCTGTAGTTTCTGTTTTGTAGATTGTAGACAGTAAATAACTCACTAGTAATCAATTTTTCTGTTTTATTGAACGTGTTTCAATTTCAGAGGTAGCGTTCATTGTCCAAGAAAGAGAATAGTCCAAGCCAGACATAAAATGCATGTGAAAAGTTGTATTTTTCCAGGCAGAGACTTACAGAGAGCCACTGTAATGAGTATGACTAGATACTTGCAGGGTATTGATATTTATGCATTCAGGGTGAACACCTTCCTTTATAGCTGTTACCTTTCTATCTGAATGATGTACTTCTTTATAGAACAATGTTTAGATTTCCATTTTTTGCATGTTGTAATCTGATTCACTTATTTGCTTGACAGGAAACAGTTAAGGACAACTCACTTCTTTTCATGCCAAATGTTCTAAAGGTGTATCTTGAAAATGGACAAACCAAATCTTTCCGTTTTGACTGCAGCACTTCAATAAAGGTAGGCTGGATATACCTTGGTATGAGACCTTCAGTAATTATCATTTACTTGAAATGCTTTAAGAACAAATTTACTAGCATGTTCTGTTGGGGCTGGAGTTCAGAAATAATGAGGATTTGGTGAAATTTTTCTGCTGCTGAAAACATATTTTATTGTCAATGAAGAAGAAGCAATGATTTTAATGTACCTGGAGCACAGTTAATACTGCGTGGTCCTATTGTTTTGATACGCTGCCAAATACAAGCATGATTTGTCAGCAAAAGTCAGGAGCTAAGAAGATTAAGATGTTGATTGCTAATTGAATATCATTTAGCTTATCATCCAGTGAAATTAGGATGGGATATTGTAGGATTGTATAGGTGATAAATTGCTTGCTTCAGTGTGATGCGCTTTATGCTTTCCATAATACATTTCATATACAGAAATAAAAAGGTGAAGCCCTGGCACAGAACTGAGGCTGCTAGGGAGTGTCTGTGACACTGTTCCATGTAGGTTCCTAATTCAGAGGCATCATCAGTGTCTATGAGAGCCTTGAAGTAGTGTAATAAGCAGCACAACTAGCACTGTGTGGTATACTGCTAGTCTTGTAAGTATTACAGTTTGGGTAAAGGTAGTTTGAACACAGATAAGTCACCAAATGTAGTTCACTGCATGGAGCATGCATGCTTGGAACACCAAGACATGAGAGATGCATGGGTGGGAGTGATCAGTGAAGGCTGAAGATGCAATTCTCAGCTTCATTGCCAGCTTTTACTAGTTTTAAGGGATTTTAAAACTATTTGAAAAACTATATTTGAAAAAAGACTGCTTTTGTGCTCACCTTGATACAGCAATGTGCTCAATCAGAACAGCAAAGAGAGAGATTTGGTAAGGTAGATAAGAGGAAATATACCCCAGTCGGATGATAAAACAGATACTGAAGTCACACTTAAAAATATGCTGCAGTGTTTGTTAATAGTTCATCTATATACCTTAGGCATAAGTTGAGTGCAGGTAATGGATACAAACCTCCCCATCCATGAGATGCTGAATTTCTTCAGTCCATTTGAGAATTTGGTTGGGTGAAGAAATAAGAGGCACAATTCATGTAGAGAGTGAGGTCTCCATACGTTTCATGAGGCCCATGAACTGATTTTCCCAGATTTCTGTTATGAGCATAAAAACAACCAGCCTGCTGCAGGATGTTTTGCCCCTGAAGACCCATCTTGAGCCATCACATTACATTAGTAGTTCTGTCATGTATATGTCATGTACTATAGGACCATATGTCAAATCTGAAGTAATTTGCTCAGCTCTGTAGCTGTATTGATGTTGTAAACCTGCTTTGACCTTAGTAATTTTGACTGTTTATATGAATAATTTCCTTTACCTCTAATTCAGAGAGTTATTTATTCTGAGGCCTGCACAGCTATAAATGATTCATACTTGCATACATGTGTATATTCCTTATTGTGTATGGGTGGGTGTGGATTGTTGCTTCTTTGCTTGACTAAGGTGAAGACAAGCCCCAGCTGAGTCAGGGTAAATGCAGGTTTTTTCCACACCTTTAGGTGTGTTCACCCTTTAATAAGAAGGGTGCAAGCAGCACCTAACCTACAGTTCTCATATTCCTTGCTGCTGGGAGGTAGTACCTGGGCTAACTCTGGTACAGTAATTCAGCACCTATGTGCCTTTGCTTTGTATTTTAAAAAGGTTCCAGTTAGTGGAAAACAGTGCCATTTTTACCACTTATCAAAAGCTTACCCATAATATTATGCTTCTTCATGATACTGTTATGCCCCTTGTCTGTTTAGCATAGTTTAGAACTGTAAACAAGAGTAAATTTGATGTGTAAACAATAAATTCCCCCATTAATCAAAATTATTATATGCCATTATTTAGAGTGATTTCCTACAATTCATTAATACTGTCTTATATTCTTTACATTGTGCAGAGTTGTCCCCATCCTCCTACATACATTTTTTTTGTCCTTCCTCCAGTTTGGTCTTGATTTTCCATAAACACACTGTGATTGATTAATTAATCTTCCTAAATTATATTAAAACACTTGGATTACAATTTGTCATGATCTCCTTAGTAAGTAAGTCCTGTCCATTATAAAGGTGCTGATTTTTCACTGAGTGTGATGTCCTGTGTACAGAACAGGCACAAAATCTTGGCTTCCACCATATGCTGGGTACCTGCAGGGTGAGGGGCACTGAATAACTTGGTCCCAAGCACTCTGTGTATTTAAGTAAATTTTATAAATCCTTTGTTAATTAGGATGTCATCTTAACACTCCAAGAAAAGCTTTCCATCAAGTGTATTGAACACTTTTCCCTGATGCTGGAGCAGAGGGTTGAAGGATCTGGAACAAAACTCCTTTTGCTACACGAACAGGAGACTCTAACTCAGGTTTGTGTAATGATACTTGAAAACAGATACTAATGACATGGGTTAATCAGTAAATTATCCATCTTTTTCATTACTCAAGTGAGTTTGCTACAAGATTTATAGTCTTGTATGTTTTTAGATGGTGTTTAGATGTGGTTGTCCTCACAGGAAACAAACATGTTATACAGACATCATATTTCTTTCCTTCATTGGGCCATTCCAAAGTATTAAGAAGTTATGAGATCCACGGTCTGCCCAAAATTCTTTAAAAACCTTATTTTGATCTTTGGTTCCAATTTGATTACACAGTTCTCTATCTGTGTGACAGGAAGTACTCCTCTCTCTGAGGAAATCAAGTTTGTCTTGTTTACATAGTGATGATGAACTGTGACCCAGCAAATGCGGGTATGACTTTCTTCTTTAGATCAGGGAGGTATGACTAAAGGTAATGTTACTTCACAGTTACCGACGGAGTACCCTGATTCTAACTGCTTATCATTTTGCCGAATTATTTAGCCCGAAATTTTCCATTAAATTTCTGTGTTTCAGGAGAACATTAGTATTTTTTTTAAATTTCAACTACATTTTAAAAAGAAAAAATGGAAAAAAAAAAGATCAGATGGGAAAAATGTTTAATTTAAATGACAGAATCTCCTTGATTGTATAACTAGAGTCTGTGTAATGGTATGAAGGAGCTTAAATTACCAGCTAACAGCATTTCTAGTCTTTTCTAATCTTTAGGCACTTACTTTTGCCATGTTAATATTCTTATGGGTATAAGCTACACAGAGATTGCACAATATCCAAAAATACTCAATACTGGCTCTCCTGGCCTAGATGTCTCTTTTGTAGCTATATGGTAAAATTCTCATTGAAATCAGAAGGATCAGAATAAACCAAGGCAGTGAACTTTCAAGGATCCCACTCAGAGCTTTTATGTATATGTACAGAGTATGCCTGCATACTTAGGAATGAGATCAGAGACAATGTGAGATAAATGCATCTTTTGAGAATTGTTAGGGCAAGACAGAGACTTTGTTGAGGATTTTTAAAAGTATAAATTTATGAAGTAAAGCTGCTGATAATAAAGTACCCTAACTTTTTAACTGCATTAGTCTAATCAAATAAGTTAAGTAAACTGCATTAATTCTGAGGGTGTTTTTGAAGTTCCTGTAAAATCAGCAATGCTTTAATTTGCCATTATACTTTTGCTGCTGACCATGACTTACCATGGTGTTATTGGTTTGTTACTCTTTCTTCCACTTATTCATTAGCTATGTGGTGGTCTCCTGTGAATATACCTGGATTACAGTGTTAGAAGTTTAACAAAGTTTTGCTGACCAACATGCAAAGTGATCTTTTTGATTTTTTAATGTATTGAGTCTCAGTCAGAAGTCATAGAGTGTATCTCTCAACCTAGGAAAAAGAGCCAATTTTTTGCAAATTGCTTAATGGACTAAAGCAAGCAAGAAAAGTGAGAAAAGCATCCAAGCTGGGCCTCACCTGTGTTCTCAAACAGTCTAAGAAATAAAATGTGACTTCTCCCCCCAAAAACTTCTATCTTTTCTCATTTATAAGTATTTTAGTCCCATTGAAGCTCAGCTCAATTTGTATTCCACTTAGATGGTTGTCATTAAGGTCTGTTTTCTCTGTCCTTTCACTCTGGTTTTGAGTGAGTGAATTCTCTTGCTTTGAGGATGAGTTGTATCAGGCAGTCATGCCTACATGAGTCTAAAAGTCTTTCCACAAGATTATAAATATAATGTTCTTAAGAGCTTAATAAGCAACCAATGGTAGAACTCTTTGTTATTTTTCTTGCTACCACATGGCTCTGGAGAAGGGTCACATTGCCTGACACTACAGAGCATGTTGCTCAGCCACGAGTGCCAAGCTCTGACATTATTACTGCACTTTCCTAGGTGACTCAAAGGCCAAGCTCGCACAAGATGAGATGTCTTTTCAGGATTAGCTTTGTCCCAAAGGATCCCATTGATCTTTTAAGAAGAGATCCAGTTGCTTTTGAGTATCTGTATGTACAGGTAAGTGAAAGTACAGTCATTTTTAGTGTAAAGGAGAATAAAAAAATTGCACTTACTCTATATCTTAATATACATCTTCAGATAGAAAGTGTGGTTGCAGTAAATCCTGGCATTGTTTTCTGCTGCATAAATCCAATGAATGCACTTGGGGAATGTGCAAATCTCTATCATCTGCAAAGTCCCCTTTCTTCATAAGTCTCTCCAAACAGTAATGCTTTGATATCTTTCCAAAGTATATTTGGCTTCAGAAAAGAGTGAAGCTGAATTAATTGCTAATACTTATTTATGGTACTGTAATATCAGACATAAATAATGTCTAAAAAGGAACTTCCAGTGAAGTGGATGGAAAAACTGATGCACAAGAAAATGTAGTTCTCCTGAGTAACTCACCAGGTAGAGTCCTGTTATCCTGAGTCCAAATACATGATACTCTCCCAGCACTCTTTGTCATGGGCGATTACTCTTCTACCCAGGAAGGGTGAAGAGAGCTAAGGCCAAAGTACTCATGCATTCTGCTCTTTGGCAGAAGTACTGGTATTTACTGGTATTCTTTGTAAGTGCTCGTATCCTGATGAGCATCTGGCATCTCTGAGAGCAACAGTCCTACCTTAAAGCATGATCCTGCTTCTGAGTTTGGGGCTACTTTTCATACAAAGTTCATTAGGGGAAGGAAAAAAAAAAAAAAAAAGGGCGATAATTTATTTTTCATGCAAGATTTTTTAACTTCATGCTCCCTCTACTGGTTTTTTTGCAGAGCTGTAACGATGTGGTTCAGGAAAGGTTTGGACCAGAACTGAAATATGACATTGCTCTACGCTTGGCTGCATTGCAAATGTATATTGCAACTGTGACCACCAAGCAAACTCAGAAAATCTCTCTCAAATACATAGAGTAAGTTGAGAGTGATGTATGTTCTTTAAAAATGAAACGTTAGTAGTAACTCATCGATTCTTTAAGGTTGTTTCTTTAATATATCTGACTGTCTGCACCAATTTTAGATTTATTCTTTATCACTGAAATTGATTCAGGTGTTTAAGAGCAGTATGTATGGTCCTTTAAGTCCATTTACCTTTTGGTCATCTGTTTAGGCATGTGAAATAGCCTGTAAATGTAAATCAGGTTAACTCCTTTGCTTTCAGTAATTTAAGATCTAAATTTATATCGTCTGAATACTAAGGTTTTAGTAGAAATTATTAAAGTAAGATTCAGATTATTGCTTTGTTCAGAAGACATTAGGCTCATTGATTCCATTTTGTAATGTTTCTTAAATGTAGAAGTATCCCTGTAGGCACCTGTCTTATGTTTGACAACATGTATATGTAATTGCAAAAAAAAGAAAAATTCCAGAGTGTGAATTAGTACATCTGCTTGGATTTTTAAAAAAGAAAGAAAAAAAAAAGAGGCAACAAAAAACTGCAACAAAATCCCAAACTCTAAAACTTTTGTTGCTGTTTTTTTAGTTTACCTGCAGAATGGAAATAATAACTGTTACACACTCAGTCTTGTAGAGTTTATCTACCATATTGAAGATCATGTTATATTCTATCCTATTAATAAATCAGCAAATATTTGAGGGGGAGCCCTTCTCCCCCCACCACCGAGAAAGGATATAAGTGACAAAGAAAATTACGCTTGTTTGGACGTTCTAAAAGAAGCCTAGAAAATAGTTACATCTGACATTACATTGTTAAATTATCTCCTATTTTAATTCTGTAATGATACTTGCCCATGTAATCTAGTGGTGTTTAACACAGTCTTTAAACATCAAACTTAAACATTCTTTTCTGAGTGGCACAGTTGAAGCGATAGAAGGGATGGGAAGAGAAATTATTTATCATTTTAAAACATCTTTTTCTGAAGAAATACATAGTTTGAATCTAGAAAATAATGTGTTATTGCAGAACTCTGGACTTGATCAACTCTCCTGTTTTCAGGTGATCATTCATTTGACATCCTAGTCACCAGTCTTTAGATAAATAATCATCACAGGAATGTGAAATTAAATATATGCCTTTTATTGCAGAAAAGAATGGGGATTAGAGACTTTTCTTCCATCTGCTGTGCTGCAAAGCATGAAAGAAAAGAACATAAAGAAAGCACTTTCCCACCTTGTCAAAGCAAATCAAAACCTAGTTCCTCCAGGCAAAAAGGTATTACATTTGCATCTTAATGGAAAATATGTTTTAAAGAACAGGAAGGGTGATGTGCATGGGAAACATTTAAAGCTAATCCTTCAGAATAACACCTAGCCATTATATTTTCAGAGATTTAACTTCAGGTGCTCGTACAACATAGCCAAGAACAATTAAATGTAATTACTTATGCCCCAACTAAATTATCTTCTTATCTTGAGAAAGACAGAGAACTAGTTATTAATACATCATGTATGATAAAGATATATATTTTTAAAATTCATTTAATCCGTTCTGTGAATGGCAGATTCATTAGGAAAGTTATTGTTCTCTCTCTGATGCTCTTATCTGAATTACATTAACCTATGTGCTGGACGTAAGTGCTGTTTTTCAGATTGTTTTCTGTTACACTGTAGAGGGAGACTTTTTGCTGGCCTTATCTAACTGGATAGATGATGGTCCTTACAGTAAATGACCCTCCTCACTATTGTAAAATGCTTTTCTTAGCACTAAGCTTTCACTTTAGCTGGAAAAATCATGGAGAAGACAATATCTCTCAGAAATGTCTCTGTTCCATGCATACAACTGAGACTGCTTTTAGAAACTGTAATGAGGTTTCTTAATGCAGGTCGTCTGGTCTCTCTTTGTAGTCAATGGAGAGAAATAAGCACTTGGAAGGAACGATTCATCCCATCCCACATTAGGAACTAAAAATAGGTCAGATTACTTGTGTCCTAGAAATGCTTATTTCTCTTCATGGATTATAAAAATAATCTAAGAGTGTCTAGTTGAGACATAGAATGAGTTGAATCCTGTTTCATCACACCTTTTCTTCTGAACCAAAAAAAAACTCAAAACAGCTGGTGCCTGAGCTAAGGTTCTTGTGATCAGCAGAAATCCTGCTTGGACTTTTCAGATCACGACTGTGAATGTAGCTCTGTATGTTGCTCAGGAAGAAAGGCCAGCTCTCTGAAGCACTACATGTCTCCTATGCTACTGAAACTAAAGCTGAATTGTGTCAATTGCTTATTACTTGTCCTGGTAGCGTAAATTTGGGTTAATTTTGGAAGCCATCACTGTTACAGACCTTGCAAGTGTGGAGATACACCTTACAGTGGCATACAGTATCACTTCTTGGTTAGAAGAGATACTGAAACAGTCCCTTCCTTCAGCAAGCAGACTTTCTGGGTTTGCTTCATTCTTTTTGATTTGAGCTTTGGAAATACATTATTTCTGATCTATCTTTTCAGCAGGTAGGTATCAGAAAGAAAGCATCTGAGCTCATCATCACCTTCTGTCTCACTTGTAGGTACTAACAAAGGAACTAATTTCTTTCTGGAGTCTTCCCTTCCTTCACAGGAGGGGAAGCTTCCCATTCTCAGGATTCTCCTGTTTTTTACCTTCCCTGTGTATTTCTCCAGTGAGTGAACACCTGATGAAGGAAAGGGGAAAGCATTATCACTAGTTGCTCTCATTCAGACCCATTTTCTCATTGCTGCCTAGAAAAAACTTAGGATAGGGGTCTTTAAAATGTTGTTCAAGATCAAATAAATTTTTGAATTAAAATTCTGGACTAGCAAATGAGATGAGACTGTTTTAAATTATCTTTCAAAAGTCCAGATAAAAGGATTTACACTAGGGAAGTACAAGTTTTGGATCCAGACTGTTTGAATGAAACGAACTGTTTCTTGTTTCCATTCTGTCTCATAAAGTATTTCCAGACTTTACTTTCTTAGTAGAGAGTTTAAGCTCAGAGGATAAAAAAAAAGGAGACTATGTATGACATGATATGATCATATGTATTGATGTGCTGTATTTAGCTTTCAGATTTATCGTGTACTAAATGTATTGGAAGAGTTTTATTTTATGAAGTAGGAAATGCAGTAACGAGTTGGAATAATATGCCAAATGCCACAAGTACCTAGCAAAATGTGATATATATATATAGCTGACAAAAGCAAATTCTTTGTTCTCTTTCTCTATGTAGGTACATAAACGTTTTAAGAACTGATGGAGTTTATGAATGGAGAGCTGCTGTCTTAGCCTTGAAATCCCTCAATGAACAGATGTTTAATCTGAGTACTTTAACATTTTCTCTTCCTTGAAGCAGTTATAATATTCTTGCAGGGCTCTAATCTGCCCATTCTCGAGTCCTCAGTGCATTTTAACTAAGCAAGCAAGATATTAATGTTAAGAACGAAAATATTTCTACTCATCTGAAACTCAAGCATCTAAAGATTTAGTTTCAGGCTCCAAAGAGCTTTTTTGCAGGCCATTCTCATTATATTATGAAATACATTTTCTTTCCGAATTTTATAATGTGATAATTTTCTCAATACCTGTTTCTCCTTTCTCAGCTCTCTGCTCTGCAAGCCAAGGTGCATTATCTAAAGTTCCTCAGTGATCTGCGATTATATGGAGGGCGTGTTTTCAAGGCAACACTAGTGGTAACATTTCTCTTAAAATGCTCTGTCTCGTCTCTTTGATTTATCTATGCCTTTTTTTTTTTTTCCAAAAAGCTCGATCTCATAATTTTCTTTAGAAGTTTGTTCTATTCATACACTGAAAAATCAGTGTTAATTGAACCAAATAACTTTCTTTTTTAATTTATTTTCGTCATGAAAATAACATACCTAATATAATTTGAATCTTACTGGACATTTAGACATAGGTAGCACTTTTTTTTTTTTAGCAAATAGCACCATTCAATTAATTGTAGAATGCTTAAATTATTAGTCTGGAAAAATCTTAATGACAAAGTTTTTCTTTCAACAGAAGGAGAGTCCAACCATCAGTCTGTCGATCTAACTATCACTCTAAAAACTAGAATACAGTCAACATCCAGCAGGAAGTTCCTTTACTTTTTGGTTTTAATTCTGAATCAAGTATGCACGTGTATACTATCTTCTTAGAGAAAAACATAATAATCTTTAATGCAGAAATGCTATGGAAATGCAGTCCTATGTAACTGAAAGTCGTCACTGAAAGTGATTTCTGTCACTGTGCAGTAGCTATCATGTTTTTTACCTGTGCTTTTTTTCTTGTTCTACTAAAGCAGGGAGAAAAGCGTTCCGAAGTGACTCTGTTAGTAGGGCCACGATATGGAATCAGCCATGTGATAAACACCAAAACAAACCTTGTGGCTCTCCTGGCAGACTTCAGCCATGTGAACAGAATTGAGATGTTTACAGAAGATGAAAGCAGTGTTAGAGTTGAGCTGCATGTCTTAGATGTAAAAGTAAGTTTGTTATAAAATATCTATAAATAATGGTTTTCTCTTTAGAGTATTATATCAAGGTATGCTGTTCTGAACATTTTCATGCCAATAATACTCTGATGGTGCTTTTTTAGTTCCTTTTTTTGGTCACTGTGCATGTGTACTATGGCTTGGGCATTTGAGGGGCCTACAGTGTATCAGACCAGTTCTTTGCAGCACTTCTATTTCGATTTCTCGCTTGGCTGACCCCAGGCAACTCGCTTTGTTGTTGTCTTCCTGGATTTCCATGGTGTAAAGATGTGATGAAGAAATTGGTCTTCTTTTGAAGCTCTTTATAATAGGCAATATTATTACTACCATTAGAGGATCACCAGCTGCCTAAGACCAGTGTCCCCTGTAATCCAGTTTTACATCCACAGAGTTCACTGCAAGTAACCACATAGCAGTTACCAATTAGATAAACTGTAAAAAGGCCTGTCTTTTTTTTCTTAGCCTTTGTAATTCCAGTTCAGTCCTTTGTCCTGCATTATGTATTCACAGATGCATATCATCTACCTCTAGTCTTTTAATTTCTCTTGAATCCCACTTAACACTTTGCATCTGTGGCATCTACTGGCAAAATGAGTGGAGTTTTGTATATTATATGGTTTGGGTTCTTTTTGGTGTGGTTTCTATTCGGTTTTGAAGTGAAAGGCTTCATAGACATTCTAGTGCATTAATAAAGATAACTAGAGATTGAAGGAATAGTTCTCATTATACTTGAAATGTACACATTTGATTAAAATAAATAGAGCCTAACAGTTCTTTCTGTTTACCCAACTATAAGCACACACAAGGACTATTTTACTAAGCTTTTGCTTTGAGTGATTTGTATTTTTGAACTGTTCCCTGTATTTAAGTTAATGAAAAAGACAATTGCTGTAAATTAATCTAGATGCTCTTTGACAGCAACCTAAGAGAAATTTACAGGTTGGTGAACTCAGCATCTCTTTCACCTTACTTAACAATGGTGACACCAGAGGATCTCAAGTTGCTTTACCTGCAGTACTGTGCTAAACTCACAGCCCTCTTGTAAGAAAGCTGTTTTCACCTTTTCACAGATGGAGAAAGTAATGTAGAAACCAAATCCTTCCCATCTGCTCATATCCCGCAAAGTATGCCGTAGTATTATGTATTACTGTGGTTTTATGTTGTTTTATGATACTATTACTGTCTTCTTGCAAATTGTGTATATTCCCATCTCCTTGCATTTCAATATATGTAATCTAAAGTCAGAGAGACTGACTTAAAATTACAAATCTTGGAGACTGGATGGAATTTGACTTAAAACTGCTTCTCTATGGGGCACAGATAGGGCTTGTCCCTGTCCTGTGGAGGAGATGCAGAGACACACAGGTAGGTATTTTCAACTGATGTTTTCATCCCTTAACGTACCCTAAGGTAGCAAATTCATATATCCAGGTTCTGAATATAGTGATATATGTCATATATGCCATTATTTTCTTCACAAATGGATAGTCCACATTTTTATTACATTTTTGGTTTTTTTAAAATATGTTTGCAAACATGTATCACTTGGCGGAAGCAGGCAATAAAAGTTTAGCTGTCACAAGACTGTTCAGCAGATTAACAGTAGTTCACAGCACTATTTTCAGCAATCTGAGGCTTCTGTGGAGTTCATCTATTTCTGCCAATCACTGCAGAAAATTTGAGATGAATGCCAGTTTTTAGTAGTCACTCAAAAGAACAGAGGTTAATTAATCTGCTGTAGATTTAATAACTTATAGAAACTTTAATACTTGAATACCTTGAAAGAATAATGTATGGCATGGAAGCTCAAGCTGTAGCAAAAAATATGTTAAAGAAAAAAAGAAGCATAAATGTTTCCAAGTTGCTGAAAAGTGTTTAAACAACATTGAGTGCACCTGAGACATTTTGGCCTAAGATGATGGAGCACAGGCATTTAAAAACTGATCAAACCTATAATGGGTTTGGTAGTAAGCTTTGATCATCACTTTTGTTTTGGCCACAGCTTCTACCAGAATCAGTTGTCTTTTTACTACTAAAGGGTTGAGTAGGTTGGAAAGTCATACTTATTGCATGTAATGTTACTCCTGGAACGAATGATGCAGATCCTTGCATATGTCCTGTGCAAGTGGGCTCTGCATACTAAATTATGATAAATTGTCACAAGTGTCAACACAGCTATGAGTCACTAAAAAACGTGAGTGATGAGATGGGTTGTCTGTGGTATAATATCTACCTATGCATCATGGTAAGGGCTTCATTTTATTTTGTGCCTAGGAGTTGTAGATGCTACCTTAAAAAAAAATAAAATTGAGGAGAACAGCTTTTGGTATTAAAAGCTACAGAGACATAAACAAAATTTTTAGGCAAAGAAATGTATGCATGATGGCAAAAGAAAAAGAATTTAAAGTATATTTCATGTGGATATTCCAGCCTGGCAACCATAGTTTGTCAAAGCTTTGAAATCTCTTATTTTTGTTAGGTTGGGGGTTTCTTTTACAGTGCTCTGTGTTTTGTTGTCGTTGATCTCCCTTCTGAGGATCTTTCTCCATTTGAGGACCTTTCTTCATTTTCTTTGTCTCTTGTTTGACTGATTATTTTTTCAGCACTTGTCTTTTCAGTAACACCAGGCCGCAAACACTGGAACCTTTTAACCTGTCACTTCCTCTGCTGTGTAATGATAGCTTTAGCCTCACTACTGTGTTTTCTGAACCTCAGCTTTCCCTGAGTGTTTACTTCCCATTTCCTGCTTCATTACATATGCTTAATGCACCTTATTTTCTGAAGCTGCAGATTCCCACCAGCAAGAATCCAGCACCTAATGTACCAAGTTCTTAATGCATGGCAGATTCAATGTAACATTAAATAGTGATTTCGCAAGAATAAACTATCTGTGCAAAAAAAAGATGGAGCTAGAGTCTTAAAATTGTTATCTTCATTCAAAAAGAGAGTAAAGATGTCCGGTTGGAGCTCTACCTTACTGCAACTCCAATAATTTCTGAATTTTTTATACTGTTTGATATTGGTAGTGAGGAAAACAAATTTTCACGTGTGTTTTTCAATGTGGCATTTGTGATGTAATTACTTTTACTTCAATGTACTAGTATTGTCAGCAGGTAAAAAAATTGTGGAGGAACAGCCTTAACTTGATTGTATTCTTCTTAGCCTATCACTCTTCTGATGGAGTCATCAGATGCAATGAATCTTGCTTGCCTAACAGCTGGATACTACAGGCTGCTGGTTGACTCAAGGCGTTCGATATTTAACATGGCCAACAAGAAAAGCACAGGGAACCGAGAAACAGGTATTCACTTCTCAGTACATTAACAGTGACCCAATGAATAAAGCAGAAGTCATCTTAAGCCAGAGGACCTCCAGATAAACAGAAGGCTCTGTCAAGTAAAATCTGGTTTCTGGCTCATACCTAGTGCCACAGTATATCAGTTTAGCTTTATAATTCTCCAACATCCAGCCTGTAATAGCATCTTAATGGTAAAATAAACCACATGATGGATTTCGTCCCTCCTCTAGTGAAAGAGATGCATGGTTCTTGTGAGTGTTTTTATTTTATATGTATGTATCTTTTGTAAGACTATGTATGGTGATGGAGAAACCAGCTGTTTTATGTTACTATTCCTACTATAGCATTTTGTACGTAGCTGAGGTTTAGTTTTGTTCTAGAGTACAAAAGGTCTTTAAGTCAACAGGTATTTAACTTATAAGAGAGGTGAGTTTGAAAGAGCTTTTCTAAAGTCTTCTATGGCTTAGCTGTCCTATTCAGAGTGATTAATGCTCAGCATTAACAAATTACTGTTTACAAATTACATGACTTTGTTCTTTGATTTCACAATGTTGATTTTATTTCACCATGCTATAGGACCTGAAAACAGAGGGAAGCACAATATCCTTGCTTCTGAGTGGAACTGTATACCAAAAACTACCACTTTCCTGGCTGAAGGAGATCAGGAGACTCAAATGTCCTTTGCTGATCCAAAACAGAAGAGTGTAGATGTTTCTGAAAGTCTGTTGTGTCAAAAGGAACACAGACATCTTTACATAGAGAACACTTACAATTCAGGTGGATTTGATCAGCATCTGGCCAAGCCAAGTGACCCTGCTGAAGCAGAAGAAAGCAGGAATTTTAACCAGCCTTCACTGCTGTCACTCTCAGGTTTGGAATCTAGCAAGAAAGCACAGGATTCCCCCAGGGGAGCAAAAGTTTCCTTTATATTTGGAGATCACAACTTGGATGTTATCAGTCCCCAGACTCTTGGCTATGAAAGGCTTTTGGATGAAAGTCCAGAAGTATTAGAAAAACAAAGAGCCATTTTTATTAGTAATGCCAATGATATTAAAGGCCTGGAGTTATCACCAGATGCTGAAAGCATTCAGTTTGCTACAAATTCTGTTTACGCAACTATAAGCGATGGCAAAATATTTGGAGCTGTGGAAGGGATAGAAGAACCTTTGCTGCATGATATTTGTTATGCAGAAAACACAGATGATGCTGAAGATGAAGATGAAGTAAGCTGTGAAGAAGACATTATGGTAGGAGAAATCAATAGGCCTGCTCTTCTCAGCCTTTCTGGTTCTAGTGATGACATTATTGATTTGACTTCACTTCCACCTCCAGAAGGTGATGATAATGAAGATGATTTCCTATTGCATACCTTAAACATGGCCATTGCTGCCCCTCCACCTGGCTTCAGGGACAGTTCAGATGAGGAAGACTCTCAGAATCAAGCAACACAGCCTAGAGACAACAAGGAGCAAGACAGTAATCTAGGCAGTGATGACATTCCAGTGTCGCTTATCGATGCTGTCCCTACTAATACAGAGGGGAAATGTGAAAAGGGGCTAGATGATGCTGTAGTCTCTACACTTCAAGCACTAGAAGCTTTGGCTGCTTCAGAGGAACAGCAGACGAATGACAATTCAGGTTCTTTCACCATAGTTACATTTATTCACTGAAAATCATTCCATCTCATCCATTTAGCTTTGGAAATACTCCATTCCATGAGGGTTGGTTTGTGTTTAGTTTTTTTGTTTTAGTTCTCCATTTGTTTTTTGCCATCATTTTGCATACATCGTATTCCATATTTAGTGGAGCACCATTATGTTATTAAACTGCCTGTCTCGGGAACTGTGCAATAAAGTCAGAGTGTTCTTACAGAGCATATTTTTGTCTCTAATACATCCCCTTTTGCTTGTCGCTTATCCAGGTGATTCAGCTGCTGTCATTTAATTGAGTCTTATTTTTTGTGGCTTGCAGGTGTAGCTATCCTGCGAGCATATAGCCCTGAGTCATCTTCAGATTCTGGCAATGAAACAAATTCCTCTGAAATGACTGAAAGCTCTGAACTAGCCGCAGCACAGAAACAGTCAGAAAATGCTGCACGTATGTTTCTGACCACAAGTGAAGGCTACCAACCCCTTGTGGAAGAGCAAACTGAATTTCCTATTGCTAAGAACCAGGCGGGAGGGCCAGGCATGAAGCCCTCACAGCCTTTGGCTGGTCATCAGGCTGCAGAGCTACAGTCAAAAGTTGTGCCTTCAAAGCAGATTCTTCATTCCGATAACATGGAAATGGAGCCAGAGACTATGGAAACAAAATCTGTCACTGATTATTTTAGCAAATTGCACATGGGATCCTTGGTATATTCTTGCACTAGTAAAAGGAAAAATAAGATGACAGATAGCGAAGTAAAAGCACCCTCTGATGGCAGTGCTACTGTGAAAAAGCAACAGGGAAATAAAAAAGCAGAGACTGATGAAGATCTAAAAGCTAAATTTGGAACTCTTTCAGCAAGAGACAGTCAGCGCCTAAGCACTTTTAATGTGGAGAGAACTGCCTTTCGCCAAAGATGGTATGCTGCCAATGATGGGGCAGCAGATAAGCCAAGCCCAGAAACAGCAAATGGGAAGACTTTTCCAAGGGTTCCTGTCCTCAGTAAAACAGAAACTGACTGTAAGGATGAAGTGGATCCTGAGGTGGATCAGGATGATACCTCAGGGCTTAGCCAAGGTGAAAACTTTCTGTCAGATATGACTCCTGTGTCTTCAGCCAAAGACCTAAACGATGCAGAAGATACCGATTTATCTGCAGATGATCATCCTTCAAAGCTTCCAGAAGCAGAGCAGAGTGTAGCTAGACTTTGTGAATATCATTTGGCTAAGCGCATGTCATCTCTGCAAAGTGAAGGCCATTTTTCACTGCAAAGCTCTCAGTGCTCTTCAGTGGATGCAGGGTGCAGCACAGGCAGTAGCACATGTGCTACTCCTGTTGAATCTCCTCTTTGTACCTCTGATGTTAAGCACATCATCTCTGATCCATCAGTGAAGGGCATTGCCTATGTTCCAGCAGATGAAAGAGCTACCATTCTTCCAAACCACGGAACGACATACAAGGACCTGCACCAGCAGCCCGAAGCTGTGTGTCACAGAATGACAGTGCCTGTTGTGCATTCAGCAGTTAATGCTGAACCGCTGTTTGGCACTTTGAGAGAAGGATGTCATCGGATCCCCAAGATAAAAGAAACTACAGGTACAGCAGTAATAAAGGGTTTCTTGTGTTTATTTTTAAAACTACATGTTAGTGTTGAGGAGTAGATAAGACATTTCTATTATCTTTACCTTGAAGTACATAATCAAGTTGTAGCAGATGGTGGGATTAGGCCTTCCGTTATCTATTTATTTCACTTGCACATGTTGAGATATTCTTATGAGCTGCATGCAGAGACCACCTTTAAAAAAAAACTCCCATTACACTTAAAAATATTTGGAGGGACACTGATGGAGAGGCCTCTTCCACTCGTTGGAAGCCTCTCCAAAAATCCATAGTCATTTGAGTTCCAGGTTACTTGTTAGATTATAAGATGACTTCAGAAGATAAATTAATGTAGGAGAGAAAAACCTGTGATTCATTTATTATCTATCCTATATGCTATTTTAGCAGGCTGTCAAAAGCACACCAGTATGAATAAAAAGCTCTAAGTGTAAGGATGAAAAAATGTCACTACTTTATTAAGCATGTATTTACTTCACAATTTGACAGTAGGTGTTTCTTTAAATCTATAAAAATGCACATTTTTTCAGAGATAGCATTGGAAATTCTTTCGATTTTAAATGTTTCCCTCTTCCTGTGGTTGCAACCCACATGTAGCAGTAGTGTGTGAACGCGTGAAAATCCAAAAGTGCAACAGACTAGGAGCTAGAATAAGAAATACTCTTTATCTGCCTAAAAAAACCCACATAACCAAACCAAAATTACCATGAACACATCTTTTCATACTCTCTCGGGTGTAGCTAATTAGGTATTGTAATCTAAAATTATTCATCTAATTAGTGGTAGAATACATGCAATCCATATATTGAGGAGCATTTAGGATATTTTATAGATGATTTTCTATTCCTTTTTTAAATTAAGTTTGCTGTAATGGAACAAACAATTAATTATTTATAATTTATAATTTGTTTATAGATTTTAAAGTGCATTTTAGTGAAATACAAAAGACTAGCAATGAATTTTTTTAATGAATATTTTGAGGAATAAAGACCACTGGGAAATACTAGGAATCCATTTTTCCTGACTGTTCAAAGATGTTTAAAAGTTCAATCTCTGAATATTATCAGGATGATGCTTAATTATTCTGTCTGCTCTTCTACTACCCCTAGTGTAGCTTTCACAGAGCCTGAAAAGGGAAGACAAGGAGGCATGCCTACAGCTTTTCCTAGACAGCCTCTAGCTGACTCCATCATGCTATCATCCATGCTATCAGAATCAAAGGTGCCAAGTCAAAATCAAGACTCTTGTGACATTCCCAAAGTAAATCAGGCTTGTGGGGCAACAGTTGGTTTACGGCCATATGACATGATAGGAGGAAGCCTCAGGATGCCGCAGAGCAGGAAGGTGCTGAGACGCAGCAGCAGCAGCATCATTGAAGGATCTGCAGGCATTGAGATGCTGTTTGAAAAGAAGGCAACCGCGGCCAGCTTGAAATGTCTGGACATCGCCCAAAAGGATGAATCCAAAGTGGAGAGGAAGGTGGAATTTTCCCTGGGCAAAAAGCTGTCAAAAAGTTATTCTCAGAGTTGTGTGTATGTCAGCACTAATAGGAAGAACAGTAAGGGGTGTTCGGGCACAGGTGCCAGTCAGAAGGACTCCAAGCAGTGTCGAACGTTGCCCTTGCGAAAGCTGGACACCCGCAGCTGGAGGTGTCGTGGCCCCTTTAGCTATTGCTTCCTAAGCAGAGGAGGTGATGACAACGATGATGACGATGACCAAGACAGCCATCAGCTCTCACATCTCTTCAAACCACAGACCCTGTGTGAGCTCACAGAACCAGCTGGTCAGTTGTTGTCCAGTAGCAATGAGCAGAAAGTCTTGGAGTCCCCAAAAGCTGCTGAGCCCCCACAAGACAAGGCAGTCAATGAGCATGAGAAGAGCAGTGCTGACACCCAAGGTGGCCAAATTGATGTGAATCTGAACGACGTGGCCTTTGATGCACGAATCACGCGAATAAATGTGATGAAAGAGAAGACTTATGCAATGCCTGATGGATTTATTGCAGCACAAAAGGATGCCAATGAGCTACTCTCACTGGTCCGAGCCAGTATGGGCAAGAGAGAAAATTTACATCCAGAAACATATGACCTTAAACTTTCTAAGTACAAACAACTGTTATCTTTGGAATCGAGACAGTTGGGAAGTGCCTGCAGGAAAATGGCCATGGCTGATAAAAGCCCTGAGGAAATGCTTTTAGCTATGACTTCCAGCTTTCAAGTACTCTGTTGCTTAACAGAAGCCTGCATGCGTTTAGTTAAAGTCATGAACTCTGAAACACAGCAGCAGGAAATTATAGCTAAGGTAGACGAGGTTGTAATAAACTACATTTGTCTTCTGAAGGCTGCAGAAGCAGTGTCAGGCAATACCTCCAGTGATCCTAGCATTAAACTCTTGGCTCAACATTCAACTACCATGGCCGCTATTGTAAGCACACTAACACGTTCTCTTAAAATGCTTTTAAACAAATAAAATTCGAAAGTCACTTCATAATCTACCTTTGCAAAGCCATACATAAAAAAACTTTTATTTACTGTATGTGTATGAACTAGTGTAACAAACTCAGCTTTCTCTGTATATTTTGTTATTTTATATAAAATAGGTAAGAGATTTAAAAAAAAAAAAGTTAAAATACTGAACACTGACAAAAGGAATTAGTAGATCTGTCCTTCTGTTTATACAAAAACAAAAGCCAAAAAAACCCTCTCCCCAAGACCAGGAAAAAAAAAAATCCCATGTAGGAGCAAACTAATGTTTGGCTATTTTTCATATAGTCAAATTTATGGTTGTATGAAGTGAACTTCTAAAGCCTGTTATGTCAATGAAGTTGTTTTCTGTTTCATCCAAGTTTTCACTTGGAGAACACTCCATGTTTAGAAATGATAAATCATAATGTATATAACACAATATTTAATGTTTTAAAATTATAATTTTTAAGCATTGAAAATAGCAAAAAGACATTTAAAATCCAAGAGACTATTATAACTTACTAGAGAATATATATATAATAAATGACTCTTTTGTTCATATGGACTGAATTACCTGATTCTTCTTTTCTAGGAAATTCTGTATTTAAAAAAAAAAAAAAAAAGGAAAAAACCCCCAAGTTATTGAATATACTGACTTCAAGGATATCTGATGTATTGAACATTAGTGTTGGCATTTTAGATGACTAAGGACACAGAAACCAGGGTGGTGGTGTTTTCTCTCTGAAGTGAAGTGTTGATGCCATAATGGTCAGACCAAAATGTATTGGGCAGGTCTATACACCCATTTCCCTGGTAAATGAGAGAGAGAGGACTGTCAGGAAATTCATATGCTATTTACTGTTTCATCATATACCTATGGTGCATCTGAACTACACGAACTGCATCTATTTTGTTAAATATTTTATACTTCATATTTTATGATTCTAAATGTTTAACTGTAAATAAGTTAGAAATAAAATGAAGTTTTCAGAATACAATAAATATCTCTAGATACAGTCCTTCTCTTGAGTGATGACAAAGGCAATTTGTGAATAATCTCTCCCATCTAGACCTTTCTGGAAAATATTTTGTAGACTTGTGTTTGAGAGGCAGCTAAAGCAAAAGCTCTCAGTTCCAACTGGAAAACAAGCTTCACAAGAACATGTATTAAACTTTTCAGTGACTGAGGAGCAGGAGCCTCAATTCTCCAAGCTCATGTAGGTAATTTTCATCTTTTGTCGTAACATCATATGCAAAGAGTATAACTGCTCTGTTTTGAAAACTTACCTGTTAAGTTGAAGCACTTGTGAAGCTTTCCATGCTGAACTAGAGAGACCAAACCAGCAAATTAAGGAGTATTAAGAAGTATTTTCTTGTACTTCACTGTGAAACCAAGACAGGCCTTTTCTTCTGACTGCAGAGAAATACCTTCAGAAACACAGTATCAGAAGCTCAATCTAGTGTCCTTAGGAGAAAAATCAGGGGTTTGAGACCAATTCACTTAGCACATGGACCCACTCTGGAGGGCAGCTTGGAGGCAGGCTGCAGGCTGAATTCCATTGTTGGTGGCTGACAACAGCCTGTCCTGTGTGGTGCTCACATTTGGTGTTCTCAATCACCCAGAGAATGGGGCTGTGCATGCTACTCTTGTTCTGTAGATACTATGGATTTTGAGTATTTCATCCTGGGGGGAAAAAAGAAACAACAGGCTGAATTGTTGTACTGGTACATATTCCTTGATTGTTTCCTGAGTTTATAAAAATTTCATCAGTGATTTGGAAATACTAAGTTTCAGAAATAAATTTAGGATTGTCACAGATAAGCATTGACATAGTTTATAGTAATGTGTCACTTTCAGCATTGCAAATCCAGTCCTCTTCATTCCACTCCATTTCAAAATCTAATTTTATTTCAAAGGTAAGCAAATTTTTGTTGTCCTTACTGTTTAAGCACTTTTCTGGTTGTAGACATGCTCATTTTCCTCCCTAAAACTAACCAAGGCATTTTTTTTTTTTTTTTTTTTTTTTTTTTTTTTTTTTTTTGTTCGTGTGTGGTAATATTTTTAGGATTTAACTAGTGTGTTGCAGGGGTCCTCTCCTTTTTTAGTGCATTTTCAGAGAATCATAGAATAATTTGGATTGTAAGGGTCCTCTGGAGTTCATCTTGTCCAACCCTTGCTCAAAGCAAGTCTAATCAGATCAGGTTGCTCAAGGCTTTTTCAAGTTGTTCATTGTACACCTTGAAACTTCTCACATCATTTCTGGGTACCTGTTGCAATATTTGACAATCTTTAATGTTAAAAGATACAAAAATTCTTCCTGCCTAGTCAGAATTTTTCATGTTCCAATAATATCCAATGATGTTCATTGTGTCACTGTGCAGCCTTTAGAAGAGTCAGGCTCTGTCTTCACTCTGTCCTTCTATCAGCCAGCTGTAGGCTGTGATAAAGTCTCCCTTGAGCCTTCTCTACTCCAGACTGAGTAAAACCAGTTCCTTCAGTCTTTCCTTGTATATCATGTACTCCAGCCCCTGACCAGCATGATCACCCTCCACTGGACTCTGTGGTGTGATTTCATAAACCACCACCATATTCTTGTCCTAGTTTTGATAAATAGGATCACCTGGTCAAGCTCTCTAAGATATCTCTAGCAGGCAGCTTCTCTTTTCCCAGGATTTCACATATCCCCATGTAGTACCATGCAAATGTCTTCTTTGTAATCTTCCACACAGAATTATTTGCAGGCTTTTAAATGCTATCTCATGAGAACTTCGTACAATGGCACAGCTGCTGGAAGTTATTTGTCTGCAGTCTTCCAGAATCACATGTATATTAGGTTGGTGTCAGGAAGTATTTTAATCTTTCTTCTGGGTTCCAGAGAATCTTATTGCAGCTTTTCAATACATAAAGGAGGCCTATAAGAAAGGCAACAATAAAATTTTTAAGAGAGTCTGTTGCAGTATGATAAGTGGTAACAGGTTTAAACTAAATGATGTTAGATTTTGACTAGGTATAAGGAAGAATTTTGTTGTGATGAGAGTAGTGAGGCATTGAACAGGTTGCCCAGAGAGATAGTAGTTGTCTATTCCTGGAAACATTCAAGGTTGGACAGGGCTCTGAGCAACCCGATCTAGTTGAAGATGTCTCTACTCATCACAGGAGGTTGGACTAGATGACCTTTGAAGGTGTCTTCCAACAAAAACTCTTCTATGATTCTAAGATCCTATGATTTTTCTTGTTTTGTCCAGCTAAGGAGAGTCCTGGATGATAATAGACATGATTGTTATTAATTCTGGGGCATATGACCTTGCACATCAGTTGCTGTTGAATTATAACCTATTTCTATTAATCTTCAGCATTAAGGAGACCTCGTCTTCATGTATGGCATCTTAATTGATTCCTGCATTAATTACATCTTAACTTCATGATATCAGGGAATGTCATCAGTAGGTACCTACTTGCACTAAGGCAGTAAAGAAATTTCATTTTTTCATGGCTAGACTTCGCCAACGAAGATTTGAGAGGGTTTTTACCCACACAAAGTGGGTGAATCCCTCGAGCCTGCACAGTGGATTTTTAAGGTGAGGCACAGCGTGCGCAGAACTGGCCCCACCCTTTACTCCTGAGGTTCATCTGCCAGGGCCTAGCAAGTTTGCACAGTGACAGCGAGGTCCTCAGGATGTAGGTTTTGGAGTCAGAGTTGTCCTTCTCCTAGGATGATTGCCGGGTGGCTGACGAGCCCATCCTGCCCAAGGCGAATGTTGCATTGACTGGGAATCAAACCCGGGTCCCCCGTGTGGCTGGTGAGAATTCTACCACTGAAGCACCAATGCTGCCCAGTAAAGAAATACTAAATAATATAACCTGGAATATACTGTACTTTCATAAATTTATATATATACATAGTATGTTAAATGATTTTTTAACTTGACAAAATGACAGCCATTTTCACGATTGAGTCGGTGACTTCAGACTGTTTTATAAAATAACATTGGGCAAAGTTTGCTGTTTTGAAATGAAGAAACTAAGCTGCATACCTACTTTTTTTATCCATCTAAGTAATCAATACTCCATCAACTTGTGATCACTGGAAGATACAGAATGCTTCATGATGTCCTCACTGGTCACCAGACATGTGAAATAATCACACTAGCACATAATTTGAAGCTGAGAAATGGACTCTTGAGTAACTTTGTCACACAATTTGTGTCTGAGACCCTATTACTGCACTGATACTCAGTTAAAGTTAGTAATATTTTATCAGGAATTAATTGGCTTAATAGTATATAACTGCATCATTGTAGCAGTAGATGTTAAAAGCCAGAGCCTCATTGCCCTAAGCACTAAACTGTTCCAAACTGAGAATTTGGTTCATGCCACAAATAGCTTATTGATGAACATGTAGCACTAACATTAACCATCTTTTATAATTTGCCATTCAAAGTTCAGGAATAGCTTTTCTGCACAAAAAGAAGGTGATCCCAAGCTTCCACTGCACTACCTATGTAACAGCCCTAGCAGCTTGGCTGAGCAGGGATCTTCTCTTGGAAATGATGCAAAAGAAGGTGTATGCCCAGTGGAAACAAGGTCAAGTGGCATGGGAAGAATACATGGAAGAGATTCTGCTTGCCACTCTAGGGAGAAGAGTGGGTAGCAAAAGCTCAACTGGAGTTGAAGCTGGCCAGAAATATGGAGGACGATAAAAAGAGTTCTGTCAAATATATTGATGGCAGTAGGAGTATAGAAGTATCATTGGCCCATTACAGGATAAGGATGATCACCTCAAAAACAGAGACAAAGAACAGAGACAAGGAAGAGATGCTTAATGCTTTCTTTGCCTCTGTCTTCAACACTGATGACAGTCCAAGAGGGTCTTGGTGACCTGAGCTGGAGGACCAAGACTGCAAGAATGATGAACTCCCAGTCGACCCTGAATTTGTGTGGGATCTGCTTCTCCAGCTGGATCCCTTAAAATCTGTAGGGTCTGATGGAATTCATCCCAGAAGCCTCAAAGAGCTGGCTGATGTAATCATAAAACATCTCCCGACAACTTTTGAGCAGTCTTGAGAATACAGAGAGATCTTAGCTGACTGGAAGCTGGTGAATGTTGTCCCGATTTTCAAGAAGGGCAAGGAGAAGCCCAGCAACTACAGGCCTGTCAGTCTCACTTCAGTGCCTGGTAAAGTTGTGGAAAAGATTATTCTGGGAGATACTGAAAAACACTTGAAAGACGATGGAGTCACTGGTCACAACCAGCACGGCTTCATGAAGGGAAAGTCCTGCTTGTCAAACCTGATTTCCTTCTGTGACAAGGTAACCCACCTGGCTGATCAAGGGAAGCCAGTTGATGTAATTTTTTTTGATTTGAGTACAGCTTTTGATCCTATCTCTCACAAAATCCTTCTGGACAAAATGGATAAACACACCATATGGTGAGTGAGCAATTGGCTCAGGGCTCAAGCACAGAGGGTAATAGTGAATGGGGTACCATCTGCTTGGTGACCTGTCACTAGTGAGGTTCCAGAGGGTGCTATGCTCTTCAACATCATAAATGACTTGGACACAGACTGGAGGGGATGCTAAGTTTGCAGATGACACAAAATTGGGAGAAGCTGTTGAAGGTGGGGAGACCCTCCAGAGAAAAATCAATAAATTAGAGGACTGGGCAATCACCAACTATAGGAAGTTGAGAAAGGGAAATGCCTGATTCCGCACATGGGATATGGCAACCCTGGATGTTTGTACAGACTGGGGAATGAGATGCTGAAAAACAGTGCCATGGAAAGGGACCTGGGGATCCTGGACATTGGCGAGTTGAATATGACTCAGCAGTGCCCTGGCAGCCAGGAGGGCCAACCCTGTCCTGAGGGCATCAGGCAAAGCATCACTAACCAGTCAAGGGAGGGGATTGTCCTGCTCTGCTCTGCACTGCACTGCTGTGGCCTTGAATATTGTGTTCAGTTTTGAGTGCCACAGTATCAGAAAGATATTCAGCTACTGGAGAGTGACCAAATGAGGGTAAATGAAGATGGTGAAGGGCCTTGAGGGGAAGCCGTGTAAGGAGTGGTTGAGGTCACTTGATCTGTTCAGCCTTGAGAAGAGGAGACTGAAGGGAGAACTCATTGTAGTTTAACTTCCTTGTGAGGGGAGGAGGACAGATAGTAACTGTCAATACAATCTCTTCTCTGTGGTGACCAGTGACAGGACTTGAGGGAATGGCCTGAAGTTGTGTCAGGGGAGGTTTGGGTTGGATATTAGAAGAATGTTCTTTTCCCAGAGAGGGTGGTTGGGCATTGGAATAAGCTCCCCAGGGAAGTACTTACAGCACTAAGCCTGTCAGAGTCCAAGAAGTGTTTGGCCAACACTCAGGCACATGGTGTGACTCTTGGAGCTGGTTTTGTGCAAGACCAGGAGTTGGACTCCATGATCCTTGTGGGTCCTTTCTAACTCAGCATATTCTGTGATTTAGTGTTTTCAGACCTAAATTTGGCCAAAACAATAAAGAGCTTTAGGCACTCATCATTAAAATCTGAACTAAAATAAATAAATAATAATTTTCCTGTAGGTGTTCTCAAGGTAAAATCTGAAATTTCATGAGGCTCAATAAAAACTCTTCCTTTAGAGGCTGTGAAGCAATGGATTTTGGGGAGAGGGAATTTTGTCTCATGAGATCTGGAAGCAAATCTTTGATTTCTTAAGGGCAGGACAGAAGCCAAACTAACATAGCAGTCTGTTCTACTCTAGCAAATTTAAACCTTTCAGTATTGATTTTGAAGTGCACTTTTATCAATAAAAGAGACTATGGCACATTTTTATGCAATAGGACATACTTAATTGCATTTTAAAGCTCATTCCGTAATTCTGAAAAAAAGCATTATTTATTCTGAGCCTGCAGAGATAAGGAAGAGTAAAAAGGAATGTTTTATGTTTCCTGCTCCACGAAGAAAATATTCTGAATTCCATTTTTTAAGTGGTTGTCTCATTACACTTGGTTTTATGTGGATCTTATTGCTCAGGTTTGGAAGATGTTTGCTCTTTATGGTACTTGCACTTGCAACCATCTTCTCTTATTCTCAACACATTATATTAGACAGATGTTCTTAGAACTATTTCAGTTTTTCTCAATGGCCAACAAAGTTATTTCTTGTTTGGTTTTTTTTTCATCTGTGTCTTCTTTCAGGAAGAAATTCATAACCCCGTGATTCCTTCTTTGACCTTGTTTTTCAAAGATAAGTCATCTCTTAAGATGCAACCATCATTTTTGCAAGGTGAAGTCTTTAACATCACTTATTTGTTTATGTTTTTCTTCACCTTCCTTATGCTTCTAAGAAAGATGCTTTATTTTTCCCTTTAATAGCAAAAGAGCTCCCTCTATATTTTTAGTTCAGGCTTTCTCAGAATATACAGGCTGTGTATATCTCTGAGAGATCCAGCCATTACCTGGATGGATGTTTGGTGTTTCAGTGTTTGCTATAAAACTTAGGAATTGATACTTCCAACTGAGTATAAAGCTTCAGTGAGACTGTTGAATGACTGAACAGCTATATATCCACCATTCTTTCCCCAGGCACTGTGCCATCTCTGATAAACTGCCTCAAGGACTGCCACAACACTTGGTAGAGTCACTCTAGAAGTGTTGTCTGCATGAGGGACATTAAGAACCTCTCCTCGGTAATTTGTGGCAGGCAATTTTATAAACTCATACAGGGTGAACAAATGTGGAAATTAATTTGAGGGTGAAAAAAGAGAGAAAGCATCCTGAGCTCTACTAGCAGGTTTTCTTTTGGTGTTTTAGACCGTGTCTGCATGGCTCAGAAGGAATTTAAATGATTTATGGCACAATAGATTTTTTTAATGCCATTGTGCCAAAGCTGATGACAGTAGTGTGAATACACAATCCATGGTTACTGCAAAAGGAAAATTTCTGCAGTCTGGAGTGATAAGTTGTAGGTGTACCCTCAGAACAGATTTATTTATAGACTGTGCATCCTAAAGAAGACTAATTGCTGGTCTTTCTTAAAGACCAATCTCTATTGTGTGTTCAACAGTGATTTCTTGTAAAGGATAATGGGACAGCAGTCTGTATCAACAAAGATGAAATTAAGCTTATAATAGTAAAATAGATAATTGCTGTTTCTTACTATAAGCAAAGGACCGAAAGATGATAGCTGCCTCTAATACAGAATATGCAAATAACTGGAAACAACAAACATACTCCCACCCCCATTTTTATATAATGATTTGATACAGGAGACACTGAGATATTGCACAATGGTTTTTACAGTGTTTTTCAAGTTTTTTTTCAGAGAGAAAATATGTTTTCTAAATCCTTTTCGGCATTGCGTTGCAAGATTCTTCTATATTGTTTATGCCTTTCAAATGACAGCAGGAGGTGACAGTAAATGTCATCAACAGTTTTATCCTTGCAAATGTTTGTTGGTTTTTATGTTGGTTTTCTTTTTTTTTTTTTTTTTCATGTGCTAAACTCTAAGTTTGTATGTAGGAGAGGTTTGAAAATCTAGGCATTAATGGTAACAATTTGAAGGCTTTAGCCATTGTTCCAGGCTTTGGTTTCAGTAGAAGTGCTGAGTTCCTTAATACAAATTAGAAGTCTTCCACTATCTGTGGAAAGAGGTGATTTTAGCATCTCATGGGAATCCTGTTTTCATGATGGCCATGACTTGTGCTTGGTAGAAGAGATGCCAAAGAATCCAGTTTTACTTTGATTCTTCTGTTGTCAATGAAACAGCCACAGATGCAGCTGAGGATATAGCCTGTGCCTGGGTCAGCAAATGCAGACATTGTGGATGCCTGAAGTGTCATTTTGCTGAAATGGATCATACTGTCATCTTCTCAGCAATTTCTGATACTTCTTGAATCTTCATGAACTGTCCAAAGCACTGGCAACCTTCAGAAAGAACAGTCCCAACACCAAACTTCTCCAAGTGCATATACCCATGCTTCTTCAGCTTACCTTCAAGTACTTTCTGCAGTAAGTGGAGAAAACTGCTTGTGCTTCCTCGTAGTTCTATTTTAAAGTCAGCATGTTTTGGTGGAACGTTTTAATGTTTTCCAGCCCCACTGAATACTTCTTTTAGGGCTTCTACTACAGGTCACTGTTGTTATAGGCACAAATGCAATACAACTAGTTGTATAGATGAGTTTCTCCTGAATGATGCTGAACAGTCACTGCCTGAAGCAGCCAGTCACTTAGGCAAGATTCAACAAATGTAATGTCTCTGAAACATTGTTCCCTATGTAGTACACTACTTGGATTACACACTTCAATACAAGCTATTTATCATACTGGATTTTGGCTTTTTATACCTGTAATTTCAATTTCCTTTCATACATTTCAGATAATTATATTTAATCCTTCTTGGTTTACACGTTTGGTTGGTTTTTTGTTTTTACCCTCCAGACCTTGTTATTTCCTATTTTATTCCTCACTTCTTTAATTGTTAATAATTTTACAATCTTTGAAAGATATCCTTGAGTCAGGGAGAGTAAGTATTCACCAGAACAAGTGAGGACGTGCCTTTCAACTGCTTCATTTGTACACTGATAGGACTTCAGATAAAATATGGTGTCTGGGGGGGAAAAAAAAAAAAAGGCAACCTTTTCCTTGGAGATGCTTCTATGGAGCTTCCTGGCAGCATGCCCTCCATAAAGAGAAACTTGCATCTGGTGGAAAGGTTCCGAGACTTGCATCAAAACTCAAAGAATGTCATGAAGTGCCTTGGAAAAGTGTTGTTTCTTTGTGGAGCCAGCCTGCTCAGTCTACATGGCTCTGCTCATGTCATGAAGGTAAGATTGCAAATTAAATCCTTTTTCACATTTTATGAAGTGATTTTCAAAGATGCTATTCTTTTTTCCTGACTGAATTTCTCTTGTCAGTCTTTTTGATTTAAAAAAAAAATGTTCTCAATGAGTTTTCCTCTATTCTCTTGCTCTATGAAAACCCACATAAATGAGTAAATTGACTACTGGATGATGAAAAGAGAACTGATTCTACACAAAGGCTGGTCTTGCATGTGAAACAATACATCAGTATAGTCAGTATAGGATTGAGGTCTCCTATTACAATTGTAATACTGTGATTAAAAAATTTTAAAAGAAACTTAGTTTTGTGTAACTGAGTTATCCACAGGCAACTTATTTAAACAACATTGGAATATGCTGTGGTCTAGTTTGGTTTTTTTTTTTGTTTGTTTTTGTTTGATTGTTTTTTAATTTATTTAATGGGTTTTAAGCTTTATTTTTCCTTCCCTACTTATTCTGAAATTCAGGAAAACACAGTTTTCTTTGCAAAGTTTGTTGAAAAGAAATCTCATTTAAAATTGCATTATTCTTCCTGAGTGTCCTTATTTGTACTTCACAAGTTATACATTAATATGTTCCTTGCAGAAAAAATTGCACTATCTCTCTTATGTCAATAGGACTTTGGATTCAAAGGTGCCTTCTTCTCACTGAGTCTAGTTGTGTTTTCTCAGTGCAGACAGGCAGCATCAAGACCCATCTTAAAAGCACCCGGGGTTTTGATAGTCTTTCTTTGTAGACAGCTGTTCCAGAAAATCACTGCCTTCGGTTTCTTACCAAAGCCTAGGATAAAAAGCTAGTTCTAATACTACATTTTTTATTTAAATAGGTCTCTTCTGTTACTTGTGCTTGTACATCAAATTCCAGATGAGATCTGACCTATCTTTATATAGTGGTAATATTTCTTCTCTATGGAAAATTTCTTGTTTGGCATGTCAGAGTATCCCTTTTACCTTTCATGCCTGAAGCACACTGGTGGCTTAGAGTCATTCTGTGAATTACTAGTATGTGCAGTTCATTCCCCTTAATCAATTAAAACTGATGAACTCCTAAGGTACGGTGGATGTTTTTTCTTTCCCCAGGGAAGAATTCGTCTTGCTTGACTCTAGTTGTCTGAATGCTGGGTGTCAGATATAAATCATGTAAACACTCTCTACAGTCAATGCAGGAAGAGAAAGAGGCATCTCCAGAGGCGCATTCAAAGATGTCTGGGATAAATCACCTCCTGGATGTGGGTTTTTTCTCTCTTTCCGTTGACTACATAGAGAGCCTAGACAACCAGCTCATCTCAGTGATGAATATAGGGTGACTTAAGATTTCTGCTGCCCCTCCACACCCCATTTTTCTTCACACTGTACTGTTTTAAATTTTAACTCACACCAATTAGTATTTTTCAAGGTCATCTACTCTTTGGTTTTGTCAGTGGCATGTGATCATCATAGAATTGATTATGCCTCCCATCTTTTAGTCAACAACATGCTTTGAAAGACACAAAGCACATCGTTTCTCCAGAAGAAATGCATTCAAATCAAGTGATGTGCAGCTGTTTCCAGTATGTTTGAGGATGTTGTTTAGCCAGTTAAAACACAGATCCCAGATTTTCAGACTTCTTCCTTCTTTAATTGTTTACCTTATTCACACTTGCATTTATTAATGTTTTGCTTAAAAAGTTTTAATACACTGTCAGAATTTAGAAGAAAGTTTACTCAAAGTTACTGGAGAAATTTTTATATTTTTAATGCCAAGTTATTCTAGTGTCTTTTGTTTTATTGTTCTGCTGATTTAAGACTGAACAGATTATGAATTTCACCAAAGGTACTTTAGAGTGAAGCTACAGCTCACTTTGGCAGTCAATAGTAAGAAACTGTTCCAAAACTATTAATATTAAAGGTTTTCTTTGAATTGCTAGGGCTGAATAGTGTGTGTTTAACTGCATTTGATGTTTTTTGAAACAAAATTCCTTGTAGTGGATCATTAGCAGAATATGATTAATGAAAGAGGAAAATTTAGGATTCATTTAAGCAACTGGAGATGTTTTTATTAAAGGTCTTCAAAATGTGAGCTAGTCATGCTGACCTCCTTTGGACTGCAGAGAAGTAGGCACTACTAGATGCTACTCATATCACATGAAGGTAGAAAGATCAAAATCAGGTAAGTGAATTCGCATCTTGGAAATGCCCATTTGTCTCTGATCACATATTAAGGGAGTCCAAGTAACCAGCTCAAATAGTCATGTTTGCCTTGTAGATGTTTAAAGTTGTTTGGTTTTAAAGCAAACAAATGAAAGGACTTAGATAAAAAATTAGAAAAATAGAGAATTTTGTTGGCTCAGAAGGGCTATGAAGCTTTCTACAGTTTTTGGGGGTTGTTTTGTTTTTAACATATATCAATTTCATAGTGTTTTCCCTTCCTACTTTTATGTCATGGACTAAAAACCATAATCAAACCAGTAGAGGAGAGCATGGAAGAATAATTTGAATAAAACTCCACAACTTGGTGTTGATTTTATCACCATCATGTCTCTACTCATTCAAGTTGGGGTGTCCCAGTTTCTATGTATCTTCAGGCCCTTCAAGAGCTTCTTGTACATGTGCAACACACAGACTTCCTGAGTGCTTCACCCTGACAGTGTTGGAGATAAAGCATTGAGCTTTGGTAGTCTGAAAAAGAGGCTTTAGGTTTTGGATAAATCTCAGGATTTTATTTATCACCAAAATTAAATAGGAGTGATTAGCAGCACTTCATAATTGTTCACAGTTTAACAATAGCTCTTTCTGAATTCTCATTAGTTGTTGTTGTTGGCTGGACTTCGCGAACGAAGATTTTGGGATAAGCCTGCGCAATGGATTTTTTAGGTGAGGCACAGTGTGCGTGGAACTGGCCCCACCCCCTTTACTCCTGAGGTTTGTTTTGCCACGGCCGAGCACTCTCGGACGGCGACAGCGAGTTCCTCGGGATTCGAACCGTCGTCCTCAGAGGAGGAGCCGGCTCTAAGCGGCGACTTATACCGCTCGGCCAACGCCCACCGCTATTCTCATTAGTATTTGTATAGAAATTACCAAAACTGTATTTTTCAAGATTTAGAGTGGGCAGAATTCCTAACTGCATCTTTTCTCATATTTCTAAATCCCATTTCAAGTAAATTGCAGGTCAGTATTAGTAAATATTACCAGTATTAAATAGCAGAAAAAGAGGCAGATGGAGAATGTGAAACATTTTTTCAGGAATAAAGCCATAGTTGTAAATGAGAAGTCAAACGAATGTTTCCCTTTTCTTAGGCAAATGCCATGTTTTTTCTTAGGACATATGTTGATAATTGCAAAATCCTTTCCTAGTTCTTACTTTTCAATGAGGCTTTGTACAAAAGAATCTCCAAAGCTCAGATGGGCCATTTTATGGGAATGTAACAGCTACTTGTTTACATTTGTTGTTTGGATGCACATCAATTTCCATGAAACTACTCACATTGCACATTCACAGCTTTCAGTAAATCTCTTTTTCAGTTCAAAATGGCCAAGTATGGATCTGCGTGAAGGTTAAACCCTTAAATGCAGTGAGTTTATTGACAAAGAGCAAAGTACATTTTGATGATTTTAAAGTATTCTGCCAGTACTTCAGAAGAGAACTGCATCAAAAGCAATCCAGACCTCTTAGCTCTTTGCTTTGAATGTGCATCATCAGTGATGTCAGTGGGAATCTATTAATACAGTTGTTAATTAACTTATGTCCTTTCTTTTGGTGCTGCAGAATGAAAGCACAAAATGTTGTAGGAGCAACCTGAAGAGCAAACATTAGTTTGTTTGTTTCTTTATTAATAATTTATCCAGAAATGTTATCAAATTCTCCCAATCTGTGGTGACATTTATAGGGCTGGACCCTTTCAATCTTGCTCCATCCCGATCATTATGATACAAGAGTCACTGTAACTCTTGCTCCTGCAAATGCTTCTTGACCTAGCACGTGTTCACTTTTGGCTGGCAGCTTAGAGAGGCAGTCTCCTTTTGAGTTACTACTTTGCAAACAGAAAAAAAGAGAGGCTGCAAACTTAAAATGAAATTAATTTAAATTACTTTGAATTTGAGTTGTTTAATGAGCCATCCTGCAAATAGGCAATCAGAGTATAATGGGCATTCTTATATGAAGATCAGAAAGTAAAAAATACCAAAAAATCCACAAACCCTAATTCCCCTTCTTATTCTTTTCAAAGCTGAAAGAAACCTGCATGGAATAAACATTGAAAAATAGACATTATTACAACATCCTTAATTTATTAAGGTAAATTGTTTTTTGAGTGGATAATTGTTCCTTTAATTTAAAACAGTCGCTAGCACTTGCCTCTGGATTTCGCTGTTTCACTTCATGCAAACTGTTGAAGTGTTGGCACAGATTTGTTTTACATCAGGAAAAAACAGAGGCTTTTTACTCTTGTGTTCTTCAAGCAGAAAACTACAGAGAATGCTGTGAGTCATCCTAGAAGTGAAAACTTCTTTGACTGAAAAAAGATTAGAATCCCATTCTCTATATATGATTACTGCCTTTTTCATGTGTCTTTTCTTTCAACATGTACTGCTTCATATACCACTGATGTTCTCCTGCTTGAGCAGTGAGCAAGAGTGCTGTGAAAATCATACACATGGGAAACAGCAATCAGATGTTGCAGAGGCATGCAGGTTTAATTTTGAAATGTCCAAACTTTTGAGTGTTTAAGATCTTCCCTGATATTTTTAGTTAATTTTTAAGCAGTTTTCTGGAGTTAGAAACCCAGGTTTTGTACCTGTTCCTCCTGGACAGCTGTTCTACAGCCTCACTTCTTCCATAGCTAGAAAATTCATTTTTTATTTCCAGATTAAAACAATACTTTTATTTGTTGCAACTGGTGCCTTTTAAACAGTTCTCTTCCAACCTCTGATAGCATCCTTCCACTTCACATAGAGTCAGGTTCCCTCTGGTTTTCTTTAGTTAATCAGCAAACTCTTTTAACATTTTGATATAGGAGATTCTTCAGAATCTACTTAATCAGCCCACTGATAATCATCCATCTCTACTGACAGTACCTCATATGTACACAATATCATCTCATTTACATTTTTCAGGATCAGCACATCAGTCGCTCCTAATCATTATCGCATTGATTAGTGCCAGTGGCTAAGGTTGTTACCATCATCTGTTGACACTGCACATTTATCCTACTTCTATCACTTCGAGTCCTGAAGGATATCTGATTCTTCCTACATTTTATCCTGATCTTCCCCCTAAAACAAAGCAAACCAAAATGAAAAACAAAACAAAACCAAAAACAAACAAACAAAAAAAACCAAAAAACAACAACAACAACAAAAAAAGCCCACCCCAACAAAATACAGTTTTAAAAAACATTGTGAAATCTATATTAAAGTATATGAGAAGGGAGTTCACTTAGTGTAAAGAAACAAAGAATGAAAATTTGACTTAATGAAAAGTTTGGAAGAGTTGCAATTGAGTTCTATGTTTTCCAGCATGTCTCTATCACTGAATGAAAAATATTGTTTCATTTAGCTGACCAAGATATTTTTATACTTTTCTACACTTCTTTTGGAAACACTGGAGACTTGCAGTAGAATTAGACAGAAAAGACAAGGAAAAGTAATAATCAAAATAATTTTTTAGTGTGAAAACGAGGCACAGAATTCCCATGTTGAAAGCAATATTCGTAAAAAAACCCAAAGGATGTCATAGGAAGTTCTTTCCCACTCACATGAGGTCATCACTCAGATTATCTGTGCTACTAACATATATTATGCCTTCTGAATCCCATGAAGGAGAGTAATATGGGAGCTCAGCCACAGGGTCTTGGTGCTGCAATATCTGAGATGCAGAGTCACAGCATCACTGAGGTTTGAAGGTCACTTTCCTTGGCGTGGTGGCCACACTGTTGGTAATGAAGCCAAGACTGCTGTTCACATTAAACTTCCTGCTTCCAGCACTCCCTTTTCTAAAAAGCTGTCTTCCAGCCAGTTGTCCTCTGGGCTGTAGTAGTACCTGGGATATTCCACTCCAGGTGTAGGTCTTTTCCTCTGTACAGGATCCCAGTACACAGATAAGTGAGTCTGCTGTTCTTAGCCTATTCGTGGTGTTCCCAAAATCCGAGTGCTTTTATGTATCCTTGTAGAAGAGTTCACAGAGTATGTGAGAACTAAGTTAATAGGCTGGTTAATGTCTGTAGCCAGTGTTCATGGTTGCGTCCTTTTTAACTTGTTGTATAATTTTTCCAGTTTTGACTTGAAAGATTTTAGCTGAAAAGCTTTATTTAAGACTGAGTCTTAAACTAGACTGGGCTGAACTTCCAGAATGTCTGTAGAAAAAAATACTATTATAAAGGACAGGCTTCTGGAACTGTGTGAATAAAAAAACAGATGTCTTGGAATTATCTTAAGTTCAGTGTGACTTTAACAACAGGCATGCCAAACAGCTGTGCTAGACAAAATGAGAAAGTCACATAGGCATAGATGAAACCTGTCATGAGAGTAATACTGATGGCGTTTTTAAGCTGGGGACATTTCTGTTTCACAAATAGCAAGGAGACAGAACAATGAAGCCCATAAACCAAAAACTCATCAGACACTTGAAGAGCTTTCAAGCTGTGTCAATGCTTCAAAGGAAAACAGAAGTGCAGAGTTTAGGCAGTTCTCAAAGAATTGGGCTTTTCCTGCAATGTGTCAAAGCCCAGTCGAGCAAGCAGAGACAGGGAGGGATGGTGACATAGATTTGAAGATACCTGAAATCCCAAGGAGAGAGTTCCCAGAGGAAGTGGAAAAAGAATATTAGCATCATACTAGCAAAGAAAGTTCTGTCACTTTTCATTCTTAAAAATAGCACAGACTAGTAGCCTTGCCAGTGCCAGCAATGTATTGAATACAAAAATGATTTTTTTTTCCCAAGCAGATGAAACATTGGCAAAGTTTGGAGGTAGGGAGAAGCAGACAAAACTAAAAAGTAGGATGAGGACTTCAGACCCGAGGATAGGGACTCGATGCCACTGGATCATCTCTGCAACGTTGAATTGTGTGACCCATCCAAGTGGAATATCCAATTTTTTCAAGCAGGATGGGAAAGAAAGTGACTGGAAATGGTTCCAGTATTACATAAAAACTCATGGCATTTTTTTTCATTTAAAAGTGTAAACTAAGGATGGGGGATACGTAGGGGCAGGGACAGGCAATGTGTTCCTATTGAAAGGTCTAGGCTACTTCAAGATCTTCAAGTGTCACCAGTGAGCATGGGCTGCTGGATGGTGATTCTCAGTCAAAAAGGTGTCTTTCAAGAGAGGCATTTCAATGTTTATTTTTTTAATTGAAAATTTTATTATTTTATCAGAAGAAATCAAGTTATTTTACAATAATACTGAGACTTATTTGATTTTCATAGCCAGACTCTTAGTTTTAGTTCCTTATATATTAAATACCTGCAAGTGGAATTGTGAAGTGACTGTGTATGAAAACTCTTTGCAAGAAAAATAAAACTTTTTGCAGTCATAAATTCAAGTGAGGTGCATGTTGAAGCATTAAGTGAAAAATGTGTTTCCTTTTGTCTGCTAGATCAGGTAATATGAAAGCTAGATAGCTTCTTATTACAGTCAGTTTACTGTATTTAGATTTCAGTTGGAGAAAAAATAAACTGTGCAATTATTAGGAATATTTCTAATACTACCTCTGGCCTTCCAGAAGTCAAAGCAGGAATCAAAATAAAATATTTAAGTACAGATGTTTGTCTCCTTTCTGCACTTTTACTTCAAACAAGAGAAGAAAATAAATGGAAATGGGAACAAAGAATGAAAGATCATCATCATCATGGCTAGACTACGCAAACGAAGATTTGGGAGGGTTTTACCCACGCTTGCTGCAAGCGTGCTGATGGCTGATAAGGCCAATGCGAGATAGGCAAGTCCAGTTGCAAAAGGCACAGCAGAAAGTCTCCGTAGGTGGCACTATCAAGGCACGGTTCTTTCTGAGTTGCCTTTTCTCCTCCAGGCTGATTCTGCGTGATGTTTCAAAGGAGACAGCAGCATTATAGATTGTGTATCTCCATGACTCCCAATTGGAGGCCAGGGTGGACCACTGATGGTGGTCAATATGGCCAAGGCTGAGGTGTTGTTTCAGGCAGTCCTTGTATCTCTTCTTTGGGGCTCCTCTCTTGCGGCAGCCAGTGGTGAGTTCACCGTAGAGCACAATCTTAGGGAGGCGGTGATCCTCCATCCTGGAGACGTGCCCTGCCCAGCGCAGCTGCGTTCTCAGCAGCACGGCCTCGATACTGGTGACCTCTGCCTGTTCCAGAACAGACACATTAGTCACGTAATCGGACCAGTGGATGTTTAGGATTGTACGGAGGCAGCGCTGGTGGAAGCGTTCGAGGAGTCACAGGTGGTGGTGGGTGGTGACCCAAGATTCAGACCCATATAGAAGAGTAGACAGTACGATGGCTCTGTAGACACTGATCTTTGTACTTTTCTTCAGGTGTTTATTGAGCCAGACTCTTTTATGGAGTTTTAAAAAAAAAAAACAGAAAAAATCTCTGGGGTCAGTCTTGAGTGACCAATGCCCTGAACCGCCTGCATGCAGGGTTGGGTTTGCAGCTTCCAGTGCTCCATAACACCTGCCGTTTTGTCCCTCACCTGTCTCTGTAGGGCTTTGGAAAAGTGGGTGATCCCTCAAGCCCATGCAGTGGATTTTTTAGGTGAGGCACAGCGTGCGCAGAACTGGCCCCACCCTTTACTCCTGAGGTTCATCTGCCAGGGCCTAGCAAGTTTGGACGGTGACAGTGAGGTCCTCACTATGTAGGTTTGGTTAGAGTATCCTTCTCTTAGATGGATAGCCTTACAGGGCTGAGCGAGCTCCATCTGCCCAGGTTTGGAGTTAGAGTTGTCCTTCTCCTAGGATGGTTACCGGGCGGCTGACGAGCCCATCCTGCCCAAGGACACACTTTGTCTGACCCTTCAGTTGAGACCTGACCAGCATGGGAGACCATGCCGGAGGCATAAACCACCACCAGCATAGCTCACAACCTCATAAGGGCACACAAGCTTCTCCCCCCCGACAAGGGGGTGTCCGTGGAGAAGTATGAAAGATAATACAAAGTATAAAATGATCAACAGAAAAAACTAGCAAGAAATAAATTGTCCTGTATCCACCTTGAAATATTCTATACTCCGTAAAAATTAATATATATTTGCATGGATTTCCAGAGTGCATGTGTGCACCTCTGTTTACAAACAAATTTTTCCAAGATTGTGATTTGAAAGGTGTCCTGTTCTACAGTCTCATCAATTACAATGGTCTATAAGGTCCATTAGACTAAAGAAGGAAAAGAGAAAGTAGAAAAAGAAACAAACAAACAAAAAAGAAAAAAAAAAGAAAAAAAGAAAAGTTTTTTCTTTACTTAAATGTTTCTCTCACTGTTGCCATCCTAAATTGGACTTACGTGGTTCACAACAAGGGAAAACATTCAAGCTGACGTTATTTTCTATATGTACAGCTCACCCTCATGGATTGCTGCAATATCACTCTCTGACCTCAAAAGATAAATCTCTTATCAGATCAGTAGAAGAATGCTGTAAGTCATAGTGCATGGCAACGAAATAGTTACAGATTAAAAAAAAAAAAAAAGCAAATTCAGTTTTGTCAAGACTTTATTATAGAAGGAAAATTCATTTAAACTGGCAAATGCCTCTTATCTCTGACATATTTAGGTTTGATACTTTAATCATGACATGACTTTTTAAAAAAGCATATAGGAACTAAGAAAAGTAATTTTTTTAATTATTTTGGTTTTAGTTACATTAAAACATCTAGTGACAGAAGATTAGAACATAGACCCTACATTCTTAAAAGATGCAAAAATCTAAAGTTAAATTGTGGTGCCACTTTCAGTTGTCTTTTCTCATTACATATTATCTAAAGCTACCTATTAAAAGTAGATGCTGCTCCATATTTAAGAGGTTATCATATAAGCAGCAGCATCTGCACTTGTTAGATATATTTTGCAGCTTTATATATATTTGAATATATACAAAGTATGGAGGAGAACAATTGATCATTATGGAATATATCCTAATTAATGCTGAAAAGAATATTCACTTCTGTTTTTTCTGTGCAAGCACTTGATCAATATTTGATAGCCAAATTGACAGCCTGGTATTTTAAGTGGTTTGTTTACATTAGAGCAGTCTTGTCCCAGTCTGTCACTTTAAGCTTTTCAATTATTTTCAGAGCCTCAGATAAGCTTGACTGAAAGACTTAATCGTTTAGTTCAAGTATTCATTAAAGATGGCATCAAAATCAATTCTTCATTAAAATCTGTTGAATGAGGCCAATGCTGCTAGAGAAATGTAACACTACATCTTCTATCAGTGTGAATCAAATGCTTAATGAGACCATGCGCTGATTGCTAATGTCTTCTTATTAGCAAGCGTATGAAAGAAAAATTAATCTTAGTACCTTATCAGGTTAAACAAGCAAATCAGGAGGGTCATATTTATCTTTCTTCTAAGAACTAGAACAATCAAGAGAAAAAGCACAGAAATCATATAAGGAAAATCCTAAACATAATATTTTGCATACAAATTACGAGAGTGACAGGAAGAACTGAACTTTCTCAAAGGACATAACTGTTCAGAAACAGATTTTAGCATCTGGTTTGTATCAGCCTAAATGGAGATGAAGTGAAAAGCAAATATTTAATACAAACCTCTGAATCTCACAATAAAATATAAAAATTTGGTACAGATTATTTCAACTGAACATACCTTTAAAAACGTGAGATGAACTGACTGCTTATTCTACAGCCACTTCTGGACCAAAAGAGGCACATTCTAAATTTATGGATGCATCTTCAGTTGCAGTGAAAGGCAAAAAGATTTGGTTGTTGCATCTGTCTATTTTCAAACAGAACTCCAACTGCACTGTTTTTGCATTAACACTGTGTCATTTATCAAACAAATAGTAATCCTTCCATGTTCATTTTATAGGCAACAGATAAACAATGGGCAATTCTGCAACAGAATTCCTCTCATCCTAATGAAGATATCTAAAAGAAGCCAGATTATTTGTGCTCAATAAATGCTGGGGTTTTTTTTCTCCACTGCCTCTAAATGGGAGCTGTGCAGGGGGTCCAGGAGGCCAGCGCAACTATAGGAGTCTAGTTCATAAATATGTAGATGTTGGTGAGATGAATCCTACCAGTAATAGCAGTTTGTTTCTCATTAGCATGAATTTCTTTCCCTTATAGCCCAGTTTTATTTGAAAGGGAACATCTTGAAATCTTTGACTACAGCTCAGCTTTTAGAGATTTTCAGATCTAGGAAGACAGGAAAAAAAATCATATATTACAGTTAACAGCAGAAACTTTACTTGATGCCTTTAAAAGGCTACCATTTTAACCTTTTAAACATTTTAAAAAAATCAAACAAAAGAAAACAAAAAAGCAGGATTCATGTGTAAAGGTTTTGTGATGCTGTTACAGGCCATGATAGAGATGTCACTCCCTGTGTTAGGGTTGTTTAACATATTTGAAGTTAAATCCTGAAGTTATGCATACTTAAACATAAATAAATGCAACACTTCAATACTTCTACTGACTTCAAGAACTCAATGCAATCCTCCAATTTCAGTGCCTCACCCCTTTCAGTTCTCCTTTTTTCTAGCCCTAGTCCAGCTCCTATTTTAAGTACCCTGGCATTAGTTTATAAATTTGGTAGAAAATCATTAAGTACTCTCCTGTCCATTCTTTAATATTTTAGTCAGAAGTGGCATCCATCATTAGCTGTACTAAACACCTCATCATAGGTCTTAGTGGAAGTTGTGACAAAAAAACCACCCTTGAGTTTCCAGCCTTTCTCTTCCCAAAGCTTTTCCTCTCTCAGAGGCAGAGTCCAGTATTGTCCTGCTCCACTCACTGCCTGTGTGCATGTGGAAACATTTCTTCTCAGCCTTGGTAATACCTTGCTTACTGAACTTGATTCAATGTGAACACCAGAAGCTTCATGAATTGCAGAGAGAAAAAGTATCCCTTTTTTAACATCTAGAAGCTGCACACCTTTGCTAGTATTGACTGATATTGCAAAAGGAAAGATATGAGTGGTCACAAAAACTGTCCCTAAGTGCTTTTCTAGGTAAAGAGCAGCATCCTAAATTCTCTTTGCAAACTCTCAGCTAGCCAAGGAAACTTGTGGAGCCCTGATGTCACTAAGAGAGTCCCCCAAGCTCCCAAATTAGAAGAAGCCCTCAGTTTGCTTCAGCTCCTTTGACCTATGATTTTGAGGGCCACTCTGAATGAGAGCAGTTTAGAGACTGTTTGTATACAGAAGTGTTGAAACCCCTGGCAGGTAAAGGCAATTGTCCTGGTTATTCCTGCTAGCATCTGTATTTTGTAACCATGGAAGGTCACCAACTGGGAACTGAACTAACATAAAGAAAAAAACCTCAAATAACCCTGCTGAAAGGAAGATCTTAATCTTGTCCTATCCTCCGGCTGCTAGCCTGAATAGGCAAGACAGGTCCATTTTGGAAAGTTTGTTCATATTTAATAGAAGAGATGCACAGAAATTCATTGTCAGAAGTGAGTTTTAGGGCACAGATCCTCAGTACCAGTCCCAAGTCGTCTTCTTCCACTCATGAGGTCTTTTATCTGGGATTCGGAAACAACTGTCCTTTGGAAACACTCAACAAGAAAAATTTTGACCCCCAGTGTATCTGTCTACTGAAGCTTCAGGGAATTTACTGCCATCTCACCAGTGTTATTTTTACAGCATCAACAGAGGCAGAAATCACAGAGCCTAGGGCCTTTGGAAACTCATTTGCTACAGAAGTGCAGGGTTCCATCTTTAATCTGACTCTGCTTTTAAGTATGTCTCCAGCAATGAGTATGCTGTGTCATAGCCTAGGTTTGAAAAACTGCAGAGAATCCTACTGTGTGGTTTTCCTAAACTCATTTGAAACTCAAATTTCAATTTAGTAGTTGATTTAGGAAAAAAAAAAGTATTATTCGTCAGTGCACTGTGTGGCAAATAATTATGTGACAAATTTCAAGTTGCAAAGTATAAACATTTTTTCTTGAGAACTCTGAGGAAGTGTTCATATTCCGTAACAATGAAAGTGTTTCTTTTATCACCATTGGACTTAAAAGCAATTAATGAAATTAGTTCAAAATATTCTGGGTAAATCTGGGTCTGAACAGATACCAAACTGTAAAAGTGCATCTCTGGTAACCTAGAGGTAGTTCTGAAACAGGTTCTTTAGCACCCTGATGTCCAGCCTTCTCCAAACAGGTCAAATATAAACTGTTTTAAAGCTGTGCAGTGGGACACAAGAGAAAGAGTGTGGGCATATGACAGATGCTTGTTATCTGAGATCCTAGAATAGGAAGCCAAACCTTTGAATACTGTTGGTGTCCACTCCTGATTTTGCCACTGATTTTGAACATGATCTTAAACAATTCATTTAAACATAATAAAATTAGAAGGCTTTTAAGGATTTAAGGATTGATAGGCAAAGGTTTTTAATGATCCTTCAAGGAAATTTTCCGTTGATGCTTGCACATCCAAACAGAAGTCTCTTCAGGGGTTTGGCAATGCTAGATGAGATTAATGTGAAGGATAGCAATGCCAAATAAATAGTGCCAACCCACATCCAGTTGTGCTGGATGATTTCCTCATTCTAGCAAGCCAACCTCTTATTACAGAAGTAAAACTTGTTAAGTGATGTCATTTTGTTTCCTGCAAATTCTCCCCAAATTCCAAGAAAGAAAAACTACTTGTGTAGTGAAAAATGGATGTGTGGAAAACACTTTATTCTGGAAAGACATTTTCAGCAATGGGAAATAAAAGGGGAACAATTTTTTTTTTCCCTAATTGCATTTAATTTCCCACAGAATACTTTTCAGACAAATGACTGAGGCCATAACCTTAATTGTTCAAAACTGTTAAGCAAATAATCTGTAAATTTATTTAGAAGTACATCAGGTTCTCTCCTACAGTACTGGGCTTTGAAAATTCACAATAGGTTTCACATGAGAAGCATGAGACTGATGCTGGCAGTCAGTTTATTTGCTTAGGTTGGGACAGGAGCAAGAAGAGAAACACTGCAAATGTTTACTCTGCATAAAATAATTTAATCACATCCATTAAGCCTGTGAGACTGAGTCAAATCACAGAAGCCTGTAGCATTGGTGAATTGCTAGTTATTCTCTGCAGAATTATGGCAAAATATTAATAACTTTTTATTAATGCTATTAATTTATTTTTTTAAAAAAGAAAGGTCAATAAGAACTACTGCCTCTAACACTTAGAGGGAAATTAGTTTGAAATTGGTTTGTGTGATTCATGGTTTTTTGTTCATTAAAGTTCTCAATCTACTGTAAAATCTATACAGGTATAAAAGCTGTAGGTGATCATTTAATATGCCAGTAGAGCATCTCAGATAGGCATTTATGCTGTAAAACCATCTTAGCATGCCTTCCCTGAGAGACTGCTGCACTCTGAGCTTGGGAAGTGCAGACAATTCAGTAGGTGGCCCCACACCTGGCCAAGAAAGCAGCTTTAGGGGTAAATCCATGTCATTCACTGGTTCATCTTTTGGAACTGTCAGTTCCATTATGCTGAATTTTTCTGCTCTTAAAAGACCACTCTTAAAAATAGTATTTTGTGAAAATTGTTTAGTGTTCACCTTTCAAAGGATAAATCCTCTCTTTCAGAGATATTTTCAGAGATTCTGGAGCATTTTTGTTTTTTCCTTTGCTCATGTAATTATGGTCATGTAATTGTGACCAGAATTACATTAAGTAAAACACACCAAAGAACCCCAAAAAACAACCAAGCAACAAAACCACCACAACCAAACCACAGCACAGGAAGAACAAGACAGACTACATCATCCTCCCATCCATCCCCACTCCCTCATACTTTTTTTTCCTTGGAGGAATAGAATCAATCAGAAGAATTATGTTCCTCTATGGAGATATGAAAGTTTGTTTTCTGATTTTGAAGTTCAAATAAGTGTACATGCTTTCATTGCTCCAACAATAAAAACAAGCAGAGGCATGCATCAGTATGTTTAACACTCAGTATTTGCAAAAGGTAGTGAATTCATTGCCTGCCTGCACCATCTTAAAACAATTTGTGACTAAGGGTCAAATTCTCTAAATAATTCTGCTAAGTGTTCAGGTTTAGAAAGAACCAAGCACCACTGAGTGTGAAGAAAGCAGACTTGTTTTTATATTTTGTAGTTCAGTGGTCAGAGACATCATGAGGTAAAATTCAGATTCATTGTTTCCTGTGTTTTTGTTAAGCCTTCTTTTGGTATAATCAAAATATGTGTCCCACTATTGCTTCTGTGACAGCAGTTTTATTTTACTCTGTGTGCCTGTATAGAAGTCTCTAGCACAGTTAATGGGCCATTATATCAGCTGCATCCACATGTAGTAATTTCATTTACAAAATCAGTTTTTTCTTTTTGTGTTTAATCTCCACCCCTCTCCTATCCCAGAGGATATGTCCCTTGGGCAAAATACACTAGATAAATGTGCACTATGGAATACCTGTGTTCTCATTTTATCAGTGTTCATAAATCTTGTTGGATCTGAAATTAATAAACATGGAAACTGATGAGAGAATCAAGCTAGACATTTTATCATCATGTTGTTACTTCCAAGGAGAGACCTGTGTCCCACAGAGGAGCACTGGGCTTTCACTGTTTGTGTCTCACTGAGTCCATTTAAAAGATCATTGATGATAGGTAAAATTTGCATTCTTTTTTCTGCTTACCTTGAAATTTGAACCACAAAGTAGCTAATTTTTAACTTGCTACAATAAATAAGCTTGCTGAATAATTTTGCTTTTAACAATCCCTTTAGGGTCTTAGAAATAGGTATTTGACCTCCTGCATATCAGTGACTGGAGAAGATAAGTAATACAGGCAAGTTTGAAGTTGTGTAGTCATTCTGCTATATTGTAATCCAAGCAAGTGATCTGCAAGTCATTATTGAGAATTGCAGATAATCTTTTTTCTTTTGAAACTTAGCTATGGAGGTTTTAGCAGTGTTTCTGGTTTTGGCTCCCTTTTTCTCTTCATTTATTAAGAGTGTCTTTTCCTTTCCTTTTTTTTTTTTTTTCATTCCTTCCTCAGCCTCTGCACCGTGTTACGTGGGTAACTTTTACTTCAATATTTCTCTTGTTTTGTTTAATATGATATGAATTGAGTATTACTTGAATCTGAACTTATCTTTAATGAATAAATAGGTTTGAAATGGGCCTAAAAGCCTACTCTTGCTGATGATCCAGAGTTTTATCATCTGAATCCTAAATACTGCTTATTTTACAGTATCACAATCTACAGTGCCAGAACATCATTGAATGGTAGTGAGATAAAAAGTAATTGGGCCATTCTAATCTGGGTGCTGTATGATTATATACATGAAAATTAAATATAAATATTAGAACAAAATATAAAACAGGCTAAACAATCCATTGCCTGAAACTGCCTTTGGAAAGCCACTGAAGAACTCCTCCATAAACTAGATGAAGCTACTTTCTGTAGCAGAATTGAATTGACATTTTTATATCTTAATCTTTCAGGTACCAACATAAAGCTTGCCTGCAAAATAAAAAAGACTGTAATTTTTTGTTCTTATGTATTCCAGAGGCATTTGAAGGCCCTATGAAAGTTCATTTAATAATACTAGAATGTTTTTTTGCAAAGGGTCAAAGTAGAAATAAAAGTTATCTTTCCTCTTTGGTAGATCCTCTCCCACATCTGACAGTTCATGCCCAGCCTCTGTACGCTTCATCCCTGTAGAGGTAGAATAAGTGGTAACATCCCTACATACTTTTTGCCCAGTGCCCTTTTGACGAGTGGTCTGGTGACTGGAGGCAAAATTTTCAGGTTGTGCAGAAGAAGGAAGTGAAAGTATGCATCATCTTCCCCTGCTTTTAAGGATATTGATGGAAAAAGATGTAATTTTGCTTGGAGCTACAATTCTGCCTCAGTTACCCTAAGGATTATTCTGTATTTCAAGGGAAAAAAAGTTGAATAAAAGTTGGAAGATTTATAAAGCTGTGTGATAGTAGAGATCTTTCACCCCTCCCTCTGGATCTACAAGAAGCCTGGGACCAATTCCTCCTATAGAAAGGCAAGGCACATACCAATCTCAGCTCAAACACTCACAGAAGTTTCCTTCTCATGAGAACACAGCACCCTGTCCCTAACGAGATCATTGTTCTGTCCATGCCCATTTGTGGAAGTGTTCCATTTGATTTTCTTTCCAGGACAATGAGGCATATAGCTAGAACACATGGTCTTTTGTATGAAATTCCATAGCTATTCCAGAAGGAAGTAATGAAATTCAGATCATGATAGCTTTGTCTTATATAAATGTCCATAGTATACAATTTTTGTACTAAAAGATAAGGGGAAAACAGTAGCCTTGTCCCACAGACCTGGCAGATAAGAATTTAGTTCTGAAACTGTGAAAAACTGAGATGTTACCAAAGCATTATAAGGTCGAAATTTATTTATTTAATGAAAAAAAAAAAAGATTGTTATTGTCTTGTTTCTCTTTCTTTCTTATGGAGTGCTACAGAAATGGGATATGCATGCAACTATGAAGAGGCCCAGATGAGAGTGCAGACCACCAGGCTACTGTGTGAAGGGGAAATGATAAAAATTAAGGAAAACACAGACATTGTGTTTCATTGTTGTGAAAGTGAACTGTAGTTGGAAATATGAAGACATAAAAAAAATTTAATGCAGCTGCTACAATGCTCCCACCTTCCCAAGGTAATTAAAGGCATAGAGGTTAGGTTCTCACTTTTACAAGAGTGTTTTAGCCAAATTATAAGAATACTAGGTCTGAAAAACATAAAGCCACCTTACACTGAAGAAAACCATGTATAGTTTTATTTTTGTTCTGGTCATAAAGAAAAGAACAAAGAACAACAAATTAGATCTAGGTTTTGAAACTAAGACCTAATAATAGAAAGTGAAATTCTGTTGTACACAGGCACTTATACTCGGGTCTAGAGAGATAAAATTAGTCCTTTTATCTGTAGTTTTACTGTAGATTGTGAGAACTCGATAAAATTCAAAATTTTTACGCCTACAGAAAACAGACCGGCCCAAGCATCAGTTTTGTTTGGCCCTTAGTAATGGCCTTTAGTTTGCTGGACAGCAGTGTCTGATTTTTTTTTTTTTTTTAATCTGGGCAAGCCTGTAGGGAACAAATAAATATTAAGGAGTTCTCTCCCCATCCACAGCATAGCCTTGGGTGCACAGTAGTTAAGTATTAAGAAGTGCTTGTTATTTCTGTAATTTTGAAGCACCTGTCACTGATATAGTACTTATGTGCAGAATATTAATTCTTTAAGCAGAAAATGTAAATTAATGGTCCAATTCTAAGTCCTCATCACAGAGACCCTTCCATGATGTATAGGTGATTGGAACTGTTGGAAATTACTAAAAGATTTCTAATAAAGTGTAAAACAGTGGCAAAAAGGTTTCTCTCTGAAGCAGAGAAATTCCTCTGGATGGTTTTAGACCAAGAATTACTTCAGCTGGTGACAAGATCTTTAGTTTTCAGGCTGCTGGCAAAAGTGATTTTGCCTCCTTGGATATGTTAGGCTTGTCATGGCTTCACTCTTGTTTCCATTATATATAACAGGTAAGGAGTAGTCAGGACAGGAATATCAAGGTTTTCCCACCTTGAAGGAATTGGTTTTATGTTCTGATTCAATGTGACATCTACTTCAAATTTGGTGGGGAAAAAAAAAGTTTCTACTGCAGGCAAAGTTAGAATTGTTTAAGGAAACTTTTTCTGAGAAAGGAGAGGGATATCTCCTCTCAGATACCAAGCAGTGCCAACTCTTTATTGCCTTCAAGATCAATCAGCACTTCTTTTGTAATCATGGAATCATGTATGTTTTAAGGGACTTTTTAAGTCCAGATTCCTTTTCAAAGTAGATCAAATTAGTCAGAATTGCTCAGGATCTTGTTGAGTTTTGAGTGGATGAATATTTCACAGCGTGCCAGGGCAACCTGTTTCAGTGTCAGATCACCCCAAGGTGAAATAGATTTTCTTGTTTCTAGTCAGAATTCCCCATAGTCTCACTTGCATCCATTGCTTATCCTTTTATCATTGTGCACCTTTGAAAAGAGTCTGGCTCCACCATCTCTGTAACCTCTCAGTAGGTGGAGACAGCAGCAGTATCCTTCTGTTTTTAATTCAGACTCAACCAGCCCAGTTCCCTCACCCTCTCCTCTTCCTTTATGTGTGCTGTCCCTCTAACCATCCCAGTGGCTCCGTGATAGATGCATTTCAGTGCATCTGTGTCTTTCCTGTACTTTCTTGTACTCAAATCTCTGCACAGCACCCTTGAAGGGGTGACCAGAGGAGAGAGAGAGAAACACTTGCCTTAGCTTGTTGACCACACTTTTGCTAATGCTGCCCAGGTTGGCATGGGCTGCCTTTGCCAAAGGCACATTCCTGGCTCATATTTAGTATGTTGTCCACCAGGAACCTCAGGTCCTCTTCTATAAAGCTGTGTTGTGGTTGGTCTGTCCCCAGCATGTACTGGGCATGTTGCTCTTCAGGTTCAGGACATTTACCTTTGTCGAAGCTTTCATGAGGTTCCTGGTGGCCCATTTCTCCAGCCTGTTGGAATTTCTCTGAATAGCTGAGCTGTCCTCCCACATATCAACCATTCTCTCCCTATTGGTAGTGCGCATGAACTTCCCGAGTGTGCACCTCTGTCCCACTGTTCATGTTGTTAGTCAATAAATTAAACAATATTAGCTCCTGTATCGATGCATGCAGCAGGTAACCAGCTGCCAGTTGAACTTTGTACCACAACCCTCTGACCCTGATGAGCAGGCCACTATTCCACCCAATTTATCATCCACCTCACTAGCACCCATTTCACTATTCTGGCTATAGGATACTGTTAAAGACTGTTAAAAGCCTCTCATGTTCTAGAAATCTTTACATTTGTCTATCTTCTCCACTCTTTCTGTGTAGAGCAATCCCTTTCACCAACTGAAAATTAACTGTCAGCCCTGACACTGAACACTGTCTTTTTGCCCTTGGTTTCCCTGAGAGTTAGTGGATATAGGCACTTCCAGAGGTAAATCAGTTTGCTAAGAGCAGAATTAACTCCAAGAGTTTTCTTTTGCTGGTAAGCAAATGGCTTTTTTTTTTTTAACTGGTTGTTTTTCCAATTATTTCTTTTAAACCCTTTTTATGTCCCTTAACCCATAACCCTTCTGATTTTATCCCCGTGTTAATCCCTTATATTGTTTTCTTCATACTTACTGAGGGATGTCCGTGATTTCTCTTTAATTCTCACGTTGTTCTAAAAGTCTTGGTACAGTCACAGTCCTTTCTTATCTTTGCTGTCTGTCTAGCATCAGAGAGGTTTGCTGCTCTCTCTCCATTTATAGACCTCTTTAGTTAATGCTACCTTCCTGGCAGTCTTCTGTCATTTAAATTAAGTTTCCAAAAGACTCCATCAGCCTGGTCTTTGAATGTGTTTATTTTTCTTCTCATCCTTTTACTCCTTCCTCTCCTTACAATAATGAACTCTTCTCATTCACTTCCACTAAACTTGCTTCCCACCTTTATGTTTTCAGTCACTTTCTACTGAAAATCAAATTGAGAATAGCCACTTCACCAGTAGCTTCTAGTTTGCTTGGTTGGGAAGGGGGGAGTCAGAGGGGAGACAGGCCAAGGGAGAAATCTTTGCCAGAACAATTTTCTGGAATAACTCTGCCTATATGAGTAGATTTCAGCATTCCTGAGAGTACTGATGACCTTTAGATCATGATCCTTTATGCTAACAAACTGTTAAACTGTGCCCTGGTGTGAGCTTGGCCCTTCCAGCTAGTGCTTTCCCCAAATAATTCTTGGGCAGTTCAGCACATTATCATTCTGGGGGTCATTACCAATAGACAGCACACAACACTGATTTGGAAGCTAAGAGATTTGATCTAATTCCACACTACTTTGACTCAGTTCAAAGGAAAATTATTGGATGTATTTCATTCACTGACTGTTGTGCCCTGCACATTTGGTTTTCCAACAGATTTGATGACTCCTCATATCATTAGATCCTGTTTTTGTAGGTTTCTGCTATTTGAAAATCCTTCTGCCCCCTGATTAATACTTCACATATTTTTGTGGTAAGACAAGTCTGCTCATCTCTTCTTGAGCTTCACAAACATTTTATACCTGGTTGGCATGAACCTTAACAGTATTTTCCACTGTCTTGCATTTTTGCTGCTTAGTTAACAAGATGCATCTATACCTTTCCTATGCAAAAGAACCTTTTAACCATAACCATTAACTGAGAACTGGCTCCCACTTTCTTTCACAGCAAGTTGGTTAAATGCAGTTCCAGGAGAGCTGTCAGAAAGGGTTTGGAGCAATAAAAATAAGGGGAAGGATGACAAGTGATGTTCTGGAGTCTGGGAAAGCTGGTCAGACCATGGGATTCAGAAAGTTTTGGGGTGCTATGTGTTGGAGAATGGACAGAGGAGACGATCCAGGTGAAAACGAGGGACATCAGAATGTTGTAGAGACTTTGGAAGGCACATCAGGAAGCAAGGTGACAAAACCCTCTCTCTCTCTCCTCCACCCTATTTTTAGCTGTTCCCTCACTCTTTTGACCCTTCTTTCTCAATCTCCTGGTATGTGATATTCATCAGTACCACCAGAACAACAGAGGAAACAGGGATCTGTGCAAGCAGGTGAGGCTTCAGGCTATGTATGCTGCTCTTACAGCTGTCCGTTTGATACAATTGTTTGCTTAAAGCCCTCTAGCGTCCCTTTTTGCTTTTCAAATGAAGTTAAGTGTTATTGCTGTTGCTACTAGATTGCCTGGGCTCCTGATACAGAATAATTGCTCATGAAAATAATTTAACTTCACCTTTCCTGATACAGAACATTTGCTTGTGGAAATAATTCACAAGAAGTCTGCACCTGATCATGGGGGATAAAAGAACTTATTTTTAATGACAATGAAGCTAATAAACACAAGCTGCTGTAGTTTCTCTCCGGAGTAAGAATGAAGTAAAATCTGTGTGTTCAATTCTGAACATAACTAATGAAGCTATCATTGAAATCAGCCTGGGATATTAAAAAACTAAATAAATATTAGTGATACATCTTTCATTTGGTTTGATTGTATATGAAGACAGGCAACATGAAGAAACATTTTGAAGATGAAGTGACTTATGGGGAATTAGGGGTACCAAGTGTTGTTATGTTTCATCTATTTTTTATTTCTTTGTACTTGTTACACTGGAGTTAGTTAAACTTGATTTACATGCCTGTATCTAGAGAAGAAAATATATCTCACATTAGTTTTGAATAAAACACACAACTTACACAGCTGTCTCAAGTAATAACATTACAATGGAGTTGATTTGACCTTCTTCAGAATATTGGAAAAATATTTTCCCACCCTTTGCCAAATCCTTAGTTCAATTTTCTGTGAGTTTTCCATCACCCAAATACTATAAAAAGCTGGGGGTGTTTGTGGTTATTTGTTGTGTTGTTATTTTTTTTTTGGTCTGGTAGTACATGAAGATTCTATGCCAACTTCTAAAATAATTAGCAGCATGTAATAGGTATCATACTGTGGGAATATGAAGGGAAAGGGAAGTTTTGACTCAGTAATAGATGGCTTCTTTTTCAATCCTGTTTTGTTTCTAGAATGTATTTCAGATCTCCTCCTTTCAGTGTGCTTGTTTTTTGTTATCAGGAGGTAGTTAAATAATTTTCCACTTGCAGATCTTATCCTGACATGGGATATTCACTCAGATGTGGAAGCAAAGAAATCTTCACGGGTCTCACTGCATAACCACAGCCAAAGAAACCACAAGACAATTCCTAAAAATTTCCCTAGGCAATTTTTACCCAAGCTGATAGAAAGTCTATGTAATCTGAATACACGATCTTGCTTTTGAAGTAGTAGTGCAGTAATGTTAGTAGAATGAGCACCAGAGACATCACAACAATCTACCCTGCAACTTTCAAAATGGACTGGGGGCTGTCTGCTTTCAGGGAGATTTTAGTTTGATGTGGCACTATAGATTTCTATAGTGTCAGAACACGGGGATATAATATTAGAAAAGCTATAGTGGGTCAGACCAAGTCTGAGAGATACCTGACATTTTGCCTCTGACTAGAGTCAAAAACAAGTGCCTATAGTTGTGCAAACATGATGTGAAAGAGTGCAGTCTCAGACTGTGATCTCCTTTCTTCTCTTTCTCTTTCCTTATCTTTGTTCAGTCAAAAATGTCCATGCAGAATGGTTTTCTTTCAGGAAATGTGATTTGACAGAATTGAGACACAGCATGGTGATGTGTTCATTTAGTAGAAGATGAAAGAATAAGCAGACAGGCTTGCAGGCTAAGCTGGAGTCCTGTGGCTGCCCCTACTTAGAATCAAGATGCATAAAAGAAAAGATAATATTTTCTAAATTAGCCTGAAGCAGAATGCACAAGCTTTTGTCTTACAAAAGAAACAGAAATCTTTGATCTTTTATCTTCAACTAGGCTATTTTTAAAGGGGTAGGAAGCAGTCTTCTGGAGAGTCTTGGTCTTTTGCCTCAGATACCTGAATGGATGATACGTGAAGATCTATTCTATGCTTCCACCTTACCTTGGCACTGATAGGCTTCTTTCTCCAATAATGCAATTCTAGAGCTCATTTAATTCCAAGATGAGTCTACTGTCTTGCCTTTATTTACTCAGGCCTGTGGTAACATGGAAGATGTTGGAGGCTGGCAGTTGTCTAACAGGGAATCCGAGGTAAAAACTCCAGTATTAGGTTGAGATGCAATATTCAGAGATGAAGATTATGAACGACTGTTCCTCTGGAGTTCAAGTGGGCAAAATCATGGCAGAAAGGAAAAAACACTGAAAAGGAATTAAAGGTAGAGGTATTACAGAAACTGGAAGTAAACACTTGGTGAAAAAAGGAATTTAAATAGCATACAGTTATTTTCATGGAAAAAGTTAAGAAATTTTCTAGTAGCAGGAACTAAATCTCCCTGAAAAAAATTAAAAGGTTTCATGGTTCACTGGGAAACCCAAATGGAAGCATCCCAGTCTACACTGCTCGGACAAAACAATAGTCATACTTACACTACCTACAAAATTATTTTTAGTTGACCATTTTTTTGCTACTCTTATGTGGCAGAAAATTTATGCTCAAGACAAACTACAAAACCAAGATAGTACATTTTTAGGTATAAGAAACCTAAAAGGTACTTGGTTAGAGAAAACTGCAGCATTATGAGGTGGCATATGTAAGTTTTGCAATTTGTCCCAGCTAGAAGAATAATGATTGGCTTTCTGGGCTTCTCAGCACCAAAAGACATTTTTCTGCTGCTCAGTTAAAGGTAGTTTAAGAGAAAATCTGTTGGAGAAGCAGAGAACATCACTGTGTAGACAAGTAGGGGGCTAAGAACAGTCTAGACCATTGATGTGAAAATGTCCAGATAAAGCATACAGTGAACAGTTAAATTTATGCAACTTGTAGTTTAAAAATTCTTTCTTTTCTCTCCATTGATCATACATTTCATAAGATGCAGTTTTTAGATGATGATTACAGCTGAGAAAGGTGTGTTATGATGCACATTAGAAGAAATTTATGAAAGGTGTTTGGCTTAGCATCTTCCTTCAGAAGAAATATAAGCTCTTTTACAGAATAAAGTAGGTGAGACAGTAGGAGTTGTGTCTGCTGACAAAGAAAAGTGGAAGTAAGTGATCAAAGACATTTCAATAGCAGCTGAATAGTACATCATAGAGCCATGAATCTGAAATAGAAGCAGCAGCTGAAATATTCGGTATTCAGAAAATACCTAGAGATGACATTAGAAATGATCATTGGAAGCCACAGAACAAAGCAGGGAAGCAACGGGGATTTGAAAGACAGCTGGGAGGGAGATTACTGGATCTGTGTGGAAGTTGGGAACATCGAGGGGAATTTGGAAGCTTGTGGGTGGCCAAGATCACAAAGAAAATGCTAAGTTACTGAGTGGTAGGAACAACTATAGGGGTTTTATGACAAAATTTTATGCTTCCTCAGTAGGATTATTCATTTAACAACTTTTTATGTTTTTATACTTGCAGAATAGAACAGGCTTTGGAAGAACCAGATCAGCATTTGAAAACAATAGAATCACAGGTCTCAAAATGCAGAGATAATGCGTTTGGACAGATGTGACTGTAATGCTGTCAGCTGCTGCTATTCCATATCAAGGCCTCTAATATTTGCTGTTTATTCTTCAAGCCAAAGCCCTTGGAGACAAGTGATTAGAGGCAAATATTAGCTTTCTTTTTTTTTTTTTTTTTTAAGGGAGATTCTGAGAAAATCTTGAAATCATTATTCAAATGTACTCCACCAGTTAAAAATACACACAACAAAAATAGCTCACAACTGTTTATTTTAAATCTCAGATTTTTTATGATCAACTCTTTCAAGACCAGATCCATGATTTGCTAACATTTGATAATTAAATGTAGCAACCGAGGGCAGAAATTGGTCAGTGGAATCTTTTATGAATTAAGACTGTGAAAGGAAGGAATGAAGTAGCTTGACATTCAGATCATATTTCAAGAGATCCAACAAGGATATTTTTAGTTCTTTTAAAAGACTCTTTTTTTTCCCCCAACAGGTGAGTTCTCCCATAAACATGTTTTGTAATAGGAAAGAAAAAAACAAAAAACAAACCAACAAACAAACAATCAGAAGTCATTGTGACACAAAAGCTACAAAAGCCCTGAGTTACTCTGATATTTTTTCAGAGTGTAACAATTTTTATTATGGAAACTGGAAGGAGTGTGATAGAGTGAGCTGTATGCTAAGATTTGTAAAACTGCACTGCAAAGAAACAAGAATGGAAATTTTTCACTTTTATGTAAATCAGTCTCTTGGTAGTCCAATTTCTGCTTGTGATATTTAAAATTCTCTTATTTTTCCTTGGCTCTCATACCTTTGCTGGAATGACTTTCTATTGCAGGAGCAGAATTAAATATGCTTTCTCAGGTCCAGCTGACTCGTAGTTGTTTCAGTCTTTGTCCTGGCTAAACCGGCCAATAATTGCTGACAGCTTGTTAACAGAAAAAAACATTTTCTTGTTCTCTGCTGATTATTACATCCTATATCAGGCAAGGCTGTTTCTAGCCAGTGATGATAAAAGGAAGAATGCAATTTCCTGTTGAAAGTTTTGCTTTTTGCTGTTAGACAGGTACTTCCCTTATTGTTCTCATTTAATCAAAAGAGAAAGAGTGGTTTGTTGGTTTTTTGTTTTGTTTTGGGGTTTTTTTGTTTGTTTTGTTTTGTTTTTTTCCTAGAAAAGTACAAAGCTTCAATCGGAGATGGCACTAATGTTTGAATTCTGGTCCATTATTTCAACTGATCACAACCAAAGAAAAGATAATCATACTCAGCATGTCAATCAACACTATTTGTTTTGTATGACGGCCTCCACAGCTAGTTTTAATGACTACACTTTCTATATTGTAGCTACTGAATAAACACTAATTAGCTGTTGGCCACAAAAGTCTTACTAGACTGAAAAGAATTGCCTGGGTATCCTGCTAAGCCACCAATTAAGGGATTATAAACTAAATGTGAGGACAAGAGTTTTAACTGGTTATCTTAGG